>SKCR01028034.1:0-43354 GCA_019454045.1 Zanthoxylum bungeanum
CACAAAATCAATGATATCTTATAGTCAAAGGATTACATATGCTACTCGATTCGAGTAGATTCATATTGACGGTGGTGTGTACTTCCAACTATTAGGAATCACCTATGAGTCATTCAGTATTCGATTCAACGAATACCCACATGTCTATACGAGTTTCCAAAACTCATGGTACATCACGTTAAACCATTGGAACTCCAATTCCAATATACGACATGTGTTAGTCTTCTAGGTTATATGAATTCGACCGTATTCCAAAACCAACGACTAGGAATATTTACTTTAAGAATAATTTACACCTAGTGTCAAAACTATTCTAAGGTCGATGTCATTCTTAGCATATCTATACATCAATCTACTACGCATAATGACAATACCATTATTAAGTATGAAATGAAAAATGTAGTTATTTTATTAATAAAATGTACAAATCGGATTGGCACTCCAAGCACCAACTCCATCACTAGTTGCAAAAGGTTTCTCAAAGAGACCATGTATTGACTATGATGATACATATTCTCATTTGATGGATACCATTACATTTCGATTTTTAATCAGTTTGGTAGTCTCTAAAAGACTAGACATGCGTCTTATGGACGTAGTGACAATATATTTGTATGGGTCACTTGACACTGATATTTATATGAAAATCCCCGAAGGATTGAAGATGTCTGAAGCATATAAATCAAATGATCGTAAACTATGTTCAATCAAGTTACAATGATCTTTATACGAATTAAAAAAATTTGGACGCATGTGGTATATTCGTTTGAGTGAATATTTGATGAAAGAATGATATATAAATGATCATATCTGCCCATGCGTATTTATTAGAAAGTCATAGACCATATTTGTTATTATAGCAGTATATGTCGATGATATGAACCTAATTGGGACTCCTGAAGAGCTTTTAAAAACTGCTGAATATTTGAAAAGAGAATTTGAGATGAAATACTTGGGAAAAATAAAATATTATCTCGGCTTGCAGATCGAGCATAAAACTAACGGAGAAATTATCCATCAGTCTGTATATATTGGAAAAATTCTCAAACGTTTCAACATGGATAATGCTCATCCGCTAAGTACTCCCATGGTAGTCCATTCTTTTGATCCTAAAACGAATCAATTCCGTCTTAAAGATGATAATGAAGAGATATTTGGTCCAGAGGTACCATATTTTAGTTCAATTAGAGCCTTGCTATATTTAGCTCCATACACTAAGTCAGATATTGCATTTTCGGTTAATTTATTAGCAAGATTTAGTTCTGCGCCAACTCGACGATATTGGAATGGCGTCAAATATATCTTTTGTTATCTTCATGGCACTAAAGACTTGAGATTGTTTTATTCAAATGAGCTAACACAAAATCCAGGCATTGTTGGTCACGCTGATGCATGATATCTCTCTGATCCTCATAAGGCACGTTCACAAACAGTGTATGTTTTTACCTATAATAATACAGTAATTTCATGGCGATCTACAAAACAGTCTTTTGTTGATACCTCATCCAATCACTCAAAGATACTTGCACTACATGAAGCAAGCAAAGAATGTATATGGTTAATGTCACTTATCAATCACATTCAGAGCACATGCAACTTAAATTCTGTCGTATATATTCCAACAGTGATATATGAAGATAATATTGCCCGTATTGCACAAATCAGAGGAGGGTACATCAAGGGAGACAAAACCAAACACATCTCACCTAAATTCTTCTATACTCATGAGCTCCAACAAAGCAAGCAAATTGATGTCAAACAAATAAGATCAACCGATAATTTTACAGACTTATTTACAAAAGCTTTACCGACATCAACATTTGAGAAGCTTGTCTATAGTATTGGCATGCGTCGACTTAGTAAATTATCTTGATGATATCTTTCATCAGGGGAGCATATTCATTGACATGACACAAATGCATTGTACTTTTTTTCCTTCGACCAGGTTTTGTCCCACATGGTTTTACTGGTAAGGTTTTGATAAGGCAATGTTATTCCGTTAAGAAGTCAAACAAATTATGTAAGACTAAAGTAGTTGGGCCCAAGAGGCAGTGTTGTAATTTGTGATAATTTCAACTACTTAATCTTTATCTTGTAATTTATTATTATTTTATAACTTATCCCACCATAATTCCTCCATATAAATATATAGGAATCCCTTTTATAGTTTTGTATCAAAAATCATTCATTCAGAATCAATAAGAAAAGCCTACAGTTTTCAAGATATTTATCTTCTTATTTTCCCTTATTTTATAACAAATATCAATTTTTTTTAGTTTTTTTGGATTCTATCTTAAAATTTTAGTTATAAATATATATTTTTAGAATTAAAAATTATTTATTTAATTAAAAAATATATTTTTATCTATAAACACTGGGTTCGGGCCCGAAAATTAAAATTTTGCCTTCGGGTCTTTGCGTAATGTAATTTTTCCATGAAAAATAATCGGGAGACTAAATCATTATTAAATTGACGAAAAATATTATCAAAACATCATTTTGATGATAAATAAAAGAATTAAAACGATTTCGTTTTGATAATAATTTTATTCCCATTTAATTTTTATATCATTCTTATTTTTCCATTAAGGTATTGTTCCCATCATATCAGGCTAAATTATCCAGTTTCTAAGTGTGAAGACGCTTTGAGATTCACAGGACAACCGGCGGCTGGCTGACTTCTACTGATTTAGGAAACAATAATTAGCACGTGTCCGTAAGCTTGGGAATGGCTCACTGCATAATTCAAGTCAAGCTAGCCGTTCGTTCTCAAGAGTTGTAACGGCGAAGGGAAAATTATACATGGTTTTCATATTTTAAATCATTATCTGTAATGAGGATGAAAAAATTATTTTGAGTCTTATATTAAATGATATAGGATTTCAAAATTTTTAAGTAATAAATTAGGATATGTTTTGGATTTGAGGTGAGCTGGAAAAATAAAATTATCTCAAATTTAAATTGATTTTTTTTATTCATAACAAAAAATATTTCAAAATTCATATTAAATAATGCAAAATTCAAATTCCGATCGATATTTGAAATTTTACGATAACTCTATTCAGAAACGCTGGTTCTCCAAGTAACAGAAATAAAATAAAAAACAAAAAGTTTTTTTTTTATTGAATATTGAAAATCTCGTCGCTAAATATTCGATTCGGATTTAAAATGAGCAGGTAAAATATCTAGTTGCCTCGGACTCTTACAAAGAAATGTACTATTTAAATTCGAATCTAAAATATAATAATCAAATTATAAATTTTTTATCATTAAATCACATCCCTTAGATAAAAAAACAAAAACAAAAAAACAAATTGTTCTTAGGAAGCTGCAAACAATGAATTTCGTCAATTTTGTGATGGTAAAAATTTCATTGGCTTTCTTTGCCCACGTGGTCAAATTATTATTGAAGTCAAAAATTTACGTACTTCATTGAAAATATCAATTATTTGATTATTTCGCCTCCGTAAGAAGAGCTACAAGTGTCAATCAATATACATCTTGGTCACAGTTCCTAATCGATGCGACTTGATCGCAAAATACTTATCAGAGGCTTAAGATCTGATTAGCAGATTATGGATTCGAGTTTGAGAAGTGTATTTCTTATAAAAGTATGAGACAATTTAAGTTTTATATGTTCTGTTTATTAACAATCGCATTACTAAATAATAATCGAATAATCATATTAATTAATTAGATATTCATGTCAAATACAAAACTAATCTGTTTATTTAATCTTGTAAATGTACCATTTTAACCCATTTATCCATTAAAATGATTAGTAAGTCAAATTCAAAACCCTAGGAAGCCTTCTCTGCAGAAACTCTTAGTTTTGTTCTTGTGTTGCCGACCAAATATAGAGATGTGTGGTCGGCGGCAAATTTTTAATATCTGCTTCCTTTCATTTTGTTTTTCTTCTTCCTTCATCCTGATTTTTTCCTCACCTAAAACCCTCATTTCTCATGCTCCCCTTTTTTCCAACTTTTTGTCGCCCCCATGTGTTTTTTTCCATCTTTCTTTCTTGTCCTCCTCTATTCTGTCGCCCCCCGTATTGTCGCCGGTGGTTCACCGGATTTTTCATCCAGTGAACCACCCAGTCTCTCATCTTTTTTTTTTTTTTTTTTTTTTTGTGTGTTCTGGCTGGTGTTTCGGTGTGGCTTTTTGTTTCCCAGATTTGTTGGATTTGTGGTTCCAACTTTTATAGTGGTTTTATGTCCAATTTTATGTTGGTTTTTTTTTTTTTTTTCCTTTTCTTGCAAGTTTTAATAATCTTTTCATCAACATATAGAAGATTTGGTGCAAATTAATAGTGTAGATCAGATGATAAAGACTGAAATTTTTTGGAGTTTTTCGGGACATTTACTTTGTCTCATAAATCTATTAGTTTTTATGTATTAGATTGTTTGTATGTTGTTGTAAAAGTTTATGTTCAAAGCATGTATTGTGTTGTTTCATTTCTAATTAGGAATATGCAGTCACCGACTTTGCACTGAGACTGAGGTGGGGAGATCAGACCGGACTCGTAATTCCTCTTGTTCATAAGTAGTTTTAGGTGTGAATATGTATTTATATTAGTTACGGGAAACACATAATTCATATTTTGCATTATATTATTAGGTTTTATCCTAATTAACTTGAATATTAAGATATCATAAATTTATTTCCGAGTTATTATTTGGCCGTATAATTACATCTTTATGATATTTTATGAATGAATTTCATTTCACTTAAAAAAAAAAAAAAAAAAAAGCTCATTTATCCAAATAAGTTGCGTTCATATTGAAATTTTTTGACACAATTATTAAATAAATCCTATTTATATTTGAAAAATTACTACTTGTAAGGAGAGCTAATTGCAAATTAAGTATACTTGGCAGCATAGGAAAAAAACAAATTCAGGTATAAAATAGTGGTCGGTGGCCGGCGGGAGAAAAATCAAGGTCAAGAGTCAGATAAATGGCCACGTCCTCATACTAATTACTCAATGTCATAAAATAATCTTATCAGGCTCGTAGCCTCATACTGCCCATTAAATTGAAATCTTGATTCATTATTGGGGTTTTATCGATCAAGTCCTTCTCTTTGGGGTTTATTCCTAATTGGGACGGAGATTAGGAATTAAAAATTAATAAGATTGACGTTGAGAATAGGAATAAAAAAAAAATTTACACTTATTTTTTTATTGAGGGACGAGATGATAATTTTATCAAATCTTAATACTTTATCATCACTTATTTAAGGTTTAATTATTTATTTGTAAAAAAATTGATACTCATTTTTTATTCAAGGACGAGACGATAATTATATCAAATCTTAATAATTATGTCAGGATTTTTTTTAAGGTGAGGGGAAGAAGAAGGATATTTTTGGCCAAGAGAGGCTGAGTTTGCTCATTTATAGAGAGAGAAATTTTGAATGCTCAAATTTGATATTTTGAACTTTTAAAAATGTCTAGTTTTGATAACTTCTTTTATTTAATAGTTATTATCAAATTTTGGATATTCGTGCTTTATTTTTTAATATTGTAAAAGTTTTAGAGATATATTCTTAAATCGTTTAAATTTACTTTTAAGATAGAATTATCTGTTATTCAAGTTTTTGGAATTTTCAGGAATTATTTTCTATTATTCGAGTATCTCAATCTCCTTCCTAAAATAATTATGAAAGGACAGGGAAGGGAAAATCTTAAGCTTAATTAGTGATGGGCGATTACAGAAATATCGATCTCCTCCCCTCCCAATTACAATCTTTCTAACTAAATGATTCAAAAAAAATATTTCACTTATTTCTTTCCTACTAACAAATTTTATTACATAGGTAATTGATCAATGACAACTTTTGACAGTCGGGAAAAAGTGATTATTCATGAGCATAAAATAACAATTATGCCCATTAGAGCCGAATATGAGATTTAGATGGTATTATGCGAATTTTTTAAAATGATGCCATAAGTTAGGTATCCGAAAAGATTTATTGTCTTAAAATTTTCCACCCACTTACAAGGATTTGGATAACCTAAAATGAAAACTAGCTAAAAATACAATCACGGAATGATAGATTTTTTAGTCGTAGAGCCACATATAGATGAGTGGTAAAACATGCGACTGTCCCAGATTCTTATAAAAAAACGCACTCTCTATATTCGAACTCAGAATCTCAAGATGAGAACCCGAGCCATACACCATCAAGTCATGCCCACTGAAAACATACATATAAGTATGTATATAAGTAATGACTTATGAAAGAACATATCTACACTATAATAAAGAGTATCTACCGATATTTTTTTTAAAAATCAAATTTTATGGAAGCTTGTATTCGCCATTGTTCTTCCAAGGATTGTGAAGTATTTGAATGCAATAATCTTATGCAGTCATCAAGTTCTCGCTCTAGGACGAATTCGCCCTGGGGGGATTTTATCGGCCAACAATTATCATATTTTTATAGAAAATTAAAAATTATATTTTACTATTATATTCTTACAAAACTTTATATTTTACTATTATATCTTTACAAAAATTATATTATACTACTATAGAAAAATATTACACATTAATATTTTTTATAGTCAAATATTATTTTCGAATACTTATTGTAGTAAATTATAAGGTATTAGTGGTAGAATATAATTTATATATATATATATAATAAAATATTAGATTATGGTACTTCTTGTACCAATTTGTTATTTTCCATATAATAAATAAATAGATAAATATTATATTTAATATAATCTTACATATTATATATGTATTATAAGTGATATTACGTCACTCAAATAACAATGGTATAAAAAATACTTGAAAATATGAGTTGTTGCTTCTGCTGTAAAACAGGGATGGGCATAACTGATTTCGGAGTGAACCGAACCGAAAGCCGATCGGTTCAAGTGTTTAAGAACCAACGTAAACTGAAAGGTTAAAATCAAACCGAATCGATTTGGTTTGGTTCGGTTTTAATATTTTAATTTTGATTTCGATTTGGTTCAATTCACAACAACCAAACCGAACCTTGGACAATAAAATTAAGTAATTAACCCATAAACAGATCGGTTCACAATTTTACAAACTGATCGATTCATTGATTTGATTCTCGATTTGGTTCAAACCGTTCGAATTAACTTAAATATAAATCACTACATCGAATCAATATTTTCGCTTCGATTCCGGTTATTTTACCCACCCCTAGTGCAAAGTCCACATCAAAGCCTTGAAATTTCAATATGTTTTACGTTTCATATATAATCTTCACATTCCCATAATGGTAATGTTAGAATATTAGAGGATCAAATTTTAGATAACAATCATATTTAATGTGTAATCACCAAATTTTAAATTATTAAATGGATTACATTACACCACTATTACACCACTATTGTGCCATAGATTTTCATATTATTAGGCTAAATTTATCCCATTTTTAAGTGTGAAGATGCATTGAGATTAACATGCCAACCGCCGGTTGGCTGACTTTTACGCAATGGTACGTTCTCAATAATTGTAACGACGAAGGGAAAATTATACATGGTTTCCATATTTTACATCATTCTCTGCAATGACTTTGTTACTAGAAGGTAAGGTTCGTCGGATTTTTTAATCGGGATGAAATTTTTTTCTAGAGTCCAATATTAAATGATATAAGATCTAAAATTTTGATCAAGGTTTTTAAGTAATAAATTAGGATTTGTTTTGGATTTGAAATGAATTGGAAAAAAATATTACTTCAAATTTAAATTAAATTTTTTATTCATGATGAAAAAATATCTTAAAATTCATATTAAACAATACAAAATTCAAATTCAGATCGATATTTGAAATTTTATGACAACACTATAAGGCTCTCCAAGTAACAAAAATAAAATAAAAACAATAAGTTCTTACGAAGCTGCAAACAATAAATTACGTCAATTTTGTGATGATAAAATTTAATAGGCTTTTTTTGCCCACGTGGTCAAATTATTATTGAAGTCAAAATTTACGTACTTCATTCAAAGTACCAATTAATTTTACTACGTAAGAAGAGCAACAAGTGTCCATAGAAATCATGACAAGTTTGAGGAAAATATGACTCGGATTTTCTATATTAGGATTTACATAAATTGACACGATTAATAATCGTATAATATCGTATTAATATCTAATATGAATAATATATTATATAAATATATGAACATAGAACACACATTTATTTATGACTCGTTTATTAACAATCACGTTATTAGATAATAATCAAATAATTATATTAATCAGATATTAATGTCAAATATAAAATTAATCCGCTTATTTAATCTTGCAAATGTATCATTTTAACCCATATAACAAAATAAGTTACGCTCATATTAAAAAATGTTGGCCCAATTATTAAATAAATCGTATTTTTATTTGAGAAATTACTACTTGTACGGAGAGCTAAATTAAGGTTGTGAATTAAGTATACTTGTTAGCAGAGGAAAAAACCATCAGAAATTCAGGTATAAAATAGTGGTCGGTGGACCGCGGAAGAAAAGTCAAGGTCAAGACTCAGCTAAATAGCCACGTCTTCATACAAATTACTCAATGTCAAAAAGAATCTTCCATTGAATTGAAATCTTGATTCATTGATTGGGTTTTTTTAATCGATCGAGTCCTTCTCTTTTGTTTTAAAAAACTTGACAGTCGGAACAAAATTAATGATTTTTTTTTTTTGGAAATCGTTGGAAATCTCATCTTCAAAACGTCTATTCTTGGCTTAAACGGAGCAGTTAAAATTTCCGGCTGTCTCAGACTCTTACAAGAAACGCACTCCCTGGATTCGAATCAGGACCTCAAGGTGAGATCATGTATCCTACACCACCAAGCCACATCCATTGGAGATAACAAAGTGATTATTCATAAGCATAAAATAACAATAATGCTCATCACGACCGATCCTAAGATTTGGATGATCGTAAACGAGTTCTTTAAATTGAGGTCATAAGTTAAGTGTTCGAAAAGATTTGGGGGTTTCCACCCACTTATAAGGATTTGGATACTCTAAAATAACGATTCATCTATGTTAAGCAAACTTTAAAAAAAAAAAACAAAAACAAAAACAAAAACAAAAGAAAATTAATTAAATTAGAGGCATTGAATCGACCATGATGTATTATTAATTAATTATCTAATTATACCAACATCTCTTATCTGTTTTAGTAGTCGTTCTCGCTTCCTAACCCAACATTAATCCATTCATTTACCCTACTCTTTTGATTTTTATTTATTTTTAGTTACCATACACTATACCCCAACACATCTCATCCAAAATTACACTTATATCCCGCATCTCTTGATTTTTATTTCCCCTTGCGGTATCTGTTAAGAGTGTTCACGAGTCGGGTTGGATCGGATTTTTTCACATTTTACGAAATTCGATCGGGTCGATTTATAAATTCGATGTTAAATTGTGGATCCTTTAGCGTCCAAAAAAATTTCGACTCTAAAGGGTGGACCTTTTAGCATCCAAAAAATTTTCGACGCTAAAGAGTGAATCTTTAGCGTCGAAATTGATATTTGACGTTAAAGGGTTAACCCTTTAGCGTCCAAAAATATTTCGACTGTAAAGGGTGGACCTTTTAGCGTTGAAATAACTGTTTGACGTCTGGACGTATCAATTTCGAAGCTAAAAGGTTAATTTTAAATTTTTTGACCCTTTTAAAATTTGAATTTATTACCTAATAAATTTATATTTAAATTTTTGACATTTAACGACGAATTTTCGACGCTAAAGTCAACAATTTCGACACTAAATATCAAAATTTTGGCGGAAATAATTCCCGCTATTTGAGGACATTTAGCGAGGAAAGCATATTTCTTCGCTAAATGTTGTTTTTTTCCTATAAATTCATTTGCTCTTTCATTTCTCCTATTCTCACTTTCATTCTCTCATACTCTTATTTTCTCTCTAAATTCTTTTTCCTTTAGTGTGTTTGTTTTTTTTTTTTTTTATTAACATCTAATTTTTTTTTTATTTTTTTTTTTTATAGGGGAATATGAAAATGAAGAAATTGTGAAAATGAAGATAGTGAAGAAAATGAAAGTGAAGATGAAAAATATACGAAAGTGAAAATGGAGAAAATATATAGAATATTGTATTTTATCATTTTGTTTATTATATTTTTGTAATAAATTTTCTAATTTTATTTTTATATCAATAAAAATATCATTATTATAATTTTTTAATAAAAAATTCGTAATAATTTTTTATACCAAATTTAATTACTTTTGTAATGAAACTAATTTGAAATTAATTTGTAATAATAATTTTCATATACCCTCGACGCTAAAGGTAATAAAATAATATATTTTTTAATATTATATCACCTTTAGCGTCGGAATATTCGACGTTAAATGTCAACTATTTGGCATCGAAAATATTCGTCGCCAAATACGTGATTTAGCGTCGAAAATTACAATTTTTCGTCGAAATATTTTTGACGCAAAATATTATGCTTTAGCGTCGAAATAAAAAATTTCGACACTAATTGTCTTTCTCGTTCATGTTTTAGCGTCGAAAATTTTCGACGCTAATAATCTTTAGCGTCAATATTTTTCGACGCTAAAGAGCTTATTTTTTGTATTGAATATGCAACTATTGTGGGGTTTCTTACAAATTATCGATAGATATGGCAATATGAACAAGTACTTGGATAGACATCATATCGTTGAAACTGGACTTGATACAACGCAAACTCAAATGGTCAGTGCACATCATTTTGTCGAGTTAAGAGTTCTTTAGATATATTTTAATATTTTGATGCTAAAAATAGAGAAGAATTTGTAAAATTTACTTGTATGACACATCTTTCTTTAAGTTTTTGTGAAAATTAATTTTACTAATTACGTTCAGAATGCTTTAAATCATGCTGCATGTAGAATGACTAGAAATACAATAAAACATCAAAATTTTAAATTATATAAAGATAGTAAAATTATTTTAAATGAAATATTTAAAGGCCGTATTTCTATTTTTTCTGATATTTGGAGTGACTATTGGCAAACACACTCATACATGGGTGTGACTTGTCATTGGATTGATGCATCATGGAATATGCAAAAATGACTTATTGCATTTAGAGTTTTTGATGTGCAACATACTGCACAAAATATTTATAAAATGATGAAAGTAATTTTTGATGAATTTGGTTTATTAGGTAGAGTTTTAACAATTGGTTTTGACAATGCATATGCAAATACTACATCAGTTACATACTTGAAAGAAATATGCTAACCAAATTTAGGGGGTCAATTTTTTCATGTTCGTTGCACATGCTATGTCCTTAATTATGTGTTCAAGATGGTTTGACTTGTCTAACACCTTTCATTGATCCTATTAAAATTGAACTTAATTGTATTTGGTCATATTCTCAAGTTAGGAGAGAATGAGCCAAGTTTTGTAAATTAAATAGTATTAAAGCGATAAAAGTTTCACCAGATGTTCCAACACGTTGGAATTCAACTTATTTTCTTTTATGTCAAGCTTTCCAATACAAAGATGCATTATGTAGTTTTTTTATCAATATATTCAACATATCACACTTTTCCTAGTCAATAGGATATTGGTGAAATTTTTTTAGAAATTTTAAAAGTTTTGAATGATGCTAAAAATATTTTTAGCGGTATTTATTATCCTACAACACATTTATTTCTTGTTGAAAGTTCGAATATAGTTGGTACTCTAGCTGAACATGTTGAAAGTTTTGATCTTAATGATGTTGTTTTAATTGAAGATATTTATGTTATGAAACGAAAATGGTTGAATTATTTTAAAGGCATTTCATTACTTTATCTTATTGTCACGGTTTTTTATCATATGTTTAAATTAGAAAGTTTGAATAGTGTCTTACAAACTTACTAAGAATATTTAGAAATAGCTGATGAAATTAATAATCGTATAATATCGTATTAATATCTAATATGAATAATATATTGTATAAGTATATGAACATAAAACACACATTTATTTATGACTCGTTTATTAACAATCAAGTTATTAGATAATAATCAAATAATTATATTAATCAGATATTAATGTCAAATACAAAATTAATCCGCTTATTTAATCTTGTAAATGTATCATTTTAACCCATATAACAAAATTAGTTGCGTTCATATTAAAAAATGTTGGCACAATTATTAAATAAATTGTATTTATATTTGAGAAATTACTAATTGTACGGAGAGCTAAATTAAGGTTGTGAATTAAGTATACTTGTTAGCAGAGGAAAAAACCATCAGAAATTCAGGTATAAAATAGTGGTCGGTGGACCGCGGAAGAAAAGTCAAGGTCAAGACTCAGCTAAATAGCCACGTCTTCATACAAATTACTCAACGTCAAAAAGAATCTTCCATTGAATTGAAATCTTGATTCATTGATTGGGTTTTTTTAATCGATCCAGTCCTTCTCTTTTGTTTAAAAAACTTGACAGTCGGAACAAAATTAATGATTTTTTTTTTTTTTGGAAATCGTTGGAAATCTCATCTTCAAACAGTCTCTTCTTGGCTTAAACGGAGCAGTTAAAATTTCCGGCTGTCTCACACTCTTATAAGAAACGCACTCCCTAGATTCGAATCAGGACCTCGAGGTGAGATCATGTATCCTACACCACCAAGACACATCCCTTAGAGATAACAAAGTGATTATTCATAAGCATAAAATAACAATAATGATCATCACGACCGATCCTAAGATTTGGATGATAGTAAACGAGTTCTTTAAATTGAGGTAATAAGTTAAGTGTTCGACACTAAAGTCAACAATTTCGACACTAAATATCAAAATTTTGGCGGAAATAATTCCCGCTATTTGAGGACATTTAGCGAGGAAAGCATATTTCGTCGCTAAATGTTGTTTTTTTCCTATAAATTCATTTGCTATTTCATTTCTCCTATTCTCACTTTCATTCTCTCATACTCTTATTTTCTCTCTAAATTCTTTTTCCTTTAGTGTGTTTGATTTTTTTTTTTTATTAACATCTAATTTTATTATTAATTTTTTTATATAAGGAATATGAAAATGAAGAAATTGTGAAAATGAAGATAATGAAGAAAATGAAAGTGAAGATGAAAAATATACGAAAGTGAAGATAGAGAAAATATATAGAATATTGTATTTTATCTTTTTGTTTATTATTTTTTTGTAATAAATTTTGTAATTTTATTTTTATATCAATAAAAATATCATTATTATAATTTTTTAATAACAAATTCGTAATAATTTTTTATACCAAATTTAATTACTTTTGTAATGAAACTAATTTGTAATAATAATTTTCTTATACCCTTCGACGCTAAAGGTAATAAAATAAAATATTTTTTTAATATTATATCACCTTTAGCGTCGGAATATTCGACGTTAAATGTCAACTATTTGGCATCGAAAATATTCGTCGCCAAATACGTGCTTTAGCGTCGAAAATTACAATTTGTCGTCGAAATATTTTTGACGCAAAATATTATGCTTTAGCGTCGAAATAAAAAATTTCGACATTAATTGTCTTTCTCGTTCACGTTTTAGCGTCGAAAATTTTCAACGCTAATAATTTTAGCGTCAATGTTTTTCGACGCTAAAGAGCTTATTTTTTGTATTGAATATGCAACTATTGTGGGGTTTCTTACAAATTTATCGGTAGATATGACAATATGAATAAGTACTTGGATAGACATCATGCCGTTGAAATTGGATTTGATACAACGCAAACTCAAATGGTCAGTGCACATCATTTTGTCGAGTTAAGAGTTCTTTAGATATATTTTAATATTCTGATGCTAAAAATAGAGAAGAATTTGTAAAATTTACTTGTATAACACATCTTTCTTTAAGTTTTGGTGAAAAAATTACTTTTACTAATTACGTTCAGAATGCTTTAAATCATGCTGCATGTAGAATGACTAGAAATACAACAAAACATCAAATTTTTAAATTATATAAAGATAGTAAAATTATTTTAAATGAAATATTTAAAGGTCGTATTTCTATTTTTTCTGATATTTGGAGTGACTGTTGGCAAACACACTCATACATGGGTGTGACTTGTCATTAGATTGATGCATCATGGAATATGCAAAAATGACTTATTGCATTTATAGTTTTTGATGTGCAACATACTGCACAAAATATTTATAAAATGATGAAAGTAATTTTTGATGAATTTGGTTTATTATGTAGAGTTTTAACAATTGGTTTTGACAATGCATATGCAAATACTACATCAGTTACACACTTGAAAGAAATATGCTAACCAAATCTTGTAGTAGTGAACCTGTAATACATTCAAGACTTAGTGTAGGTGATCGTTGGTTACTACAACAAAATAAAAAAACATAGGGATAACAACACTAACAATCCAGAATTACATTAATGATTATGTTAGTAAATATAAATTACAATTAGTATGACAATCTTGTAGTAGTGAACCCGTAATACATTCAAGACTTAGCCTAGATGATCGTTGGTTACTACAACAAAATAAAAAAACATATGGATAACACGACTAACAATCCAGAATTAGATAATTATTTATCTACCAATTTCGAGTTTCATACTGAAAATTTAGTGAGTATAAATTTTCAAGTACTTAACTGGTGGAACCGATATCAAAATGTATTTCATGTATTATCAATTATTGCTAAAGAGGTTATGACATCACCTATTTCCACCGTTGCAGTTGAGCAAGCCTTCAGCTTAGGAGACAATATATTGGAATCGAGACGATTTTCATTACATCTAAGCACTTAGAAGTAAGACCATGAGTGAATGATCAACATGCACTGATAATGATGACGATTGATCAATAAATAATTGTAAATTATAATGGGGAACTATCTTAAAAATGTAATGAAATTACATGAGTTTTGATTCCTCTCACCCTTGAATGATACCTAGGCAACTTAAGTTTTTAAAAAGTTAAGTTTAAACTCTTTAAGTTTATTTTTAATTTAATGTAATCTAAATTCAAATTCATAATTTTTAATCTCATTTATTTTTTATAAAATCATTATTAAATTTTTTTTTTAAAATCCGAATGGAACCGGAACCGAACGGTTCGGTGTGAAACCGGAACTGAACCGGAATTATCCGGTCCGGTCCAGTTCGGATCCGGTTCGAAACCGAACCGAACTGGTGGCCACCTCTATTAGTATTCAATGCAAATTTTTTTTTAAAAAAATAGCGCACTACAATATTGTTACAATGCCACGTCAGGTTCATCTGCACCAATACTCGAGCGCCATATTTAGTGCTTGGATGGGGATTCCTTAATTTTCTGAACTTTCAAAAAAATGAAGAAGGAGCCAAGTGCGTAATAAATGATATTATTCAAGAGGACTTCAATGAGGCATATCTAAAACCTCTGGTGTACGAGTTGCTTTTAATAAAAAAACCAAGGACTAAATTATATAAACCTATTAATAGTTTTCATTACCCATAGTTTGACGGACCCACGTTCGGCCGATGTCTGAAACAAAAACAAGCCACAGAGAGAGGTTACGTAAGATATTTCTCCTCTCATTTGTCTTTATATATAATGAGCTTCAGAGCTTGAATGCAAATCACAAATACTTTGGATTCACTAACTAAGTCTCTTGTTTATTTTAATTTATTTTGTTTTCTTGTTGAGTGGAGAGTGAGGAAATTAAAAAATGAAGAAAATAAGTGACCAGTCATCGAAACCTGATCGAAAAACCATTGAAAAGAATCGCAGAAACCACATGAAAGCTTTATGCTTCAAGCTTGCTTCAATCATTCCTTCTCAGCACTTCAAAACCTCCAAGGTACTTCTTCAATTCATTTAATGCAATTCCTCTAACTCTACAGCTTACTGGGTTGCCCTTTTTCTTAATTACTATATATATTTACATTTTTTGGGATCATAAATCCATGCTGATCATTAAATCAACATCCAGAGATTTATCTAATGTGAGTCTAAATCGATTCCCGCGCTTATCTCTTGATTATTGATTAAATTTCGCTTAAAGTCCCAAATGTCCTCAAACCAGGAAAACTGTTTGTAATGCAACAGTGGCTTGGGGTATTGGATGAGATTTAAGAAAATACAGTCCATTCATTAGTTACCTTAAGAAGTTATCTGTATGATTTTGTTGCTGCCTAGTAAATTTTTTATTACCATTTTTTTTTTAAAAAAAAACAAAATTTTTTTTTCCAGGATATGTCATCACAACAAGAACAGCTGGATCTAGCTGCCTGCTACATAAAGCAGGTGAAAGAAAGGATAGATAAATTGAAGGGAATGAAGGAAGAGTTAATGAAGTCAATAAAATTACCAAACAGTAACAACTACAGCACAATGGGTGACAAAGAAATGAATTTTGCTTCAGGATTAATATTGCCTGTGGTTGAATTAAGAGACCTGGGTTCTAGTATTGAAGTAGTTTTGATAAGTGGGTTGCAAAGAAACTTCATGTTATATGAAGTCATTAGAATTATTGAAGAAGAAGGTGCCGAAGTTGTCAGTGCTAGCTTTTCTACCGTTGGCAATAAGATTTTTCACACAGTCCATGCCCAGGTAATTAATTAAAAGAAAATATTATTTTGTCCGAAGATATGTCCGACGATATATCTGAAGAGAAAAAATAGTTATAGTGTCCTATTATTTTATCTGTTCAGACATATCGTCAAGCATTCTTTAATTATATCATCAAAATTTCCTTAACTAATAAGTTTTTTTTTTTTTTTTTTTTTTTGTAAATTTGTAGGTTAAAATTTCAAGAGTTGGTGTTGAGACTTCAAGGGCTTGCCAGAGATTGCATGACTTGGTTTGCTGATGATCATTACCTTATACTAAGTTTGAGTTTGGTACAGAGTATTGCATGAAGAGTATAAATTATCTTATAAGTTGTGGAAGAAAAGTTAGAGTAAAAAATATATTATATTAGTTCAATTCAATTTTATAAGAATATAAACTAGCGTTAACTATGTATTTGAAATAACATTTAAACATTAGCGAATACGTTAGTTTATAAGTCTATCAAACTCTAGATACCTAAATATTGAAGCGTTAATCAAGTTAGTATATTATGGATTAGTTTGTTATATAGTTTGTGGCATTATCAAAAGATTATCTAGCTCCTTCCTTTTAATAAATTATTGTGTTAATTACTTCAAATTTGAATTTAATACTGAGCTGACATTTGTTAAGATTTGTTTTTTTTATATATATAATTTCTATCATGTGTAGATTAATAAGAATGAAAGGTTAACATACAAATTTAATTATATATAAATTTTTATTTAATAACTATAAATCATAATTTATAAAAAAATTCAACATAAAATTCATATCAACACTAAATCCAAGTCTAGTTACTTCTTGGTTGAACATTGAATATGCCACTTGGAACTAGATGAATATTGTTACATATACACACCTTGAATCTAGAATTCCGGATCTCACATTGAGATATTCGGTTCGAATCCATCAAGTGTGTTTCTTGTAAAAGTTTGGGATAACAAAAGATTTTACATGTTCCGTTTAAATTCGGAATGAGTGGTTTGACGGTGGGATTCCAACGATTTTAAAATAAATAAATAAATAAAAATGACATATCATGATATACAATTTCAATATATTGAATAATTTTTTATCACATGTGCATGAATAAGAATAAGACTGTTCATTTACATGTTACATAATTTTTTTTTAAAAAAAAATCACACAAAATCAATTTAACATCAAATCAAAGTCCAATCAATAGTGCATGTGCTTTTAGAAAGAGAATCGTCACACTATAACGTTGATTCTCCCACGTGCTTTATTACCTTCACTTCTCGTCAACTTTAATTTCCCAAAATTGTGCACGTGTGTGATATATTCGAGTGCAGATCCTCGCTGGGCATTTTTTGTTTTTTTTAATATCTATATAAAATTAAAACAAGAATTTCCTCCAGCCATATAATACTTTTGAACTTATCCATATATATACTTTTGACTGCCAAGATTCCATATAATTCCTCATTTGCCATATTATATTATATTAAGTTGTATTATATTATTTAATATATAGTGTATTATATTAAGGTGTATTATAATAATATTATATTAATTAATATTATACAATGTTTGGTCATACATTGTACTGTATTAAAATTATTTTTTATATTTATTTTAATATTTTAATTTTAATATTATAATATTAATATTTAATAATAATATCTAATATTTTAATTTTAAGATTTTAATATCAATATTTAATATTATAATATTAATATTTTAATATTAACATTTTAAATTTTTTAATATTTTAATTTTAATATTTTAATATTAATATCATCATAAAAGCAATTTTTTTTAGTACAATGCGTCATAATACTACACTCCCTCATAATGCGGTGTGGATAATATTAAATAATATAATACGGAGTGAACAAATTAATTATCATCAAATATGTGATTGCACTAATTAATGTAAGCAGAGCAGATAAAATCTCAGACAGTCTCAGACTCTTACAAGAAACACACTTCCTAGATTCGAATTCAAGACCTCAATGTGATTATGTGAGATCCATGGATTCAATACAATAAATGATAAATAATATTATATTGAAATGTGTATTATTTAATTTTTAACCTAATAAAATGAGGATTAAAAAAATATCTTAATTTACTAACCATACTAAGAGACAAAATAAAATCAAATTTCACTATGCTAATAAGTCAAAGGAACCCTCGATGTATCCTGTCCACACATTGATATTTTTATATTTTGTTGTCCTTTTGTCCGCCAAACGATAGCAATGGCTTATAAATGTATATTAAGCTTTTTCCTAAAGGCTGACATATATATATATATATATTTTTTTATTTTTTATTTTCACAAAAAGTGAAAGATTCTTCTCATTTTAGTGTGGGGAGGGAGAGAGGAAGGGGTGGCAAAATAAATTGACGAATCGAATTTGTATTGAATCTTAAATGAATTGAATCAAAATGTGATGAATTCGTATTCGATTCGTTTATTAAACGAATCAAATACGAAGATTTGTTTAGTCATGATATTATTTAATAACATAGACTACCACAATTTATTTTTATTAATTTTTCATAAATATATGCATATAAAATATGTAATTAATATATTTACTAAAAATAGTTCACCAAATATCGATAATATTAATTTTTATATGGTAATTAACCATAATTTCTCGAATCTTAATTGAAAAATAACAATAACCAGTAAAAGAAAATAAACTAAGAAACAAATCAATGAACTTAAATTCGTATTCGATTTGTTTAATAAACGAATTGAATCGAATCGACCAATTTAGTAAACGAATCCATTTTTTAAAACTCATATTCGTTTTAAAACGAATCAAATCGAATGAATAAACGAATCAGAACCCAAATTATCACCCATAGGGAGAGGGGAAATTAAAATTATCTCATTCACAAACTAGACTTTTCATTGATATATATGAGATATTTTAACAAAATTTGGAGTTGAGTTGGGTGAAGGCCCCCACTGCCATATATATGGCTCCGCCACTGGTGGTGTTGATACACCACATGATCATTAAAATTAAAATAATCATTAATATTATATGAATATATAATGACATAAATTAGATCCACCATATCACCAAAGCTCCTTTGTTTCACAATAAAACAATTTTCGGAAAACTTGATAAATGTAAAATATTTTTCGATCTAACAATTTAGTCATTTTGCGAAAACGACTTACAAAATATAAACGCAAGTCATTTTATGAAAAGAAATTCATCTTGTCCGAAATTGAATCATTCATGAATTCGAAAACGTTTTGAATGAAACAAAACTTAGCCAGTTGGCCTCGTGCATTTAAATTTTTTTCTTTTTGACAATTTGTTCCATTTTCTGCTTACGATTTTGTTACAATGTGACAATAACATGGGTTTTTTCTAAATGATGTTGAAGTGGGTAGCAAAATTACGAGAAGATTTTTTTTAAAAAAAATTTATGGTATAATAATCACTGGTATGGACGCCAAGTGTGCATTGAAGAAAAAGGATACATAAATAGTGAAACTATAAAGCCAGAAAGTGATATATCAACCACAAATCAATTCATAAAAATCAGAAAGCACATGCATTGGATTGAGTTACCACCACTTTACAATGCTAAAGAGGACAGCAATTACGTCATAAAGTCCTCGTCATATTCTTTAGGAGTATTAGAGGAGGAGGAATGTGGTGTGTAGATCTGTTCATCGGTTCGGTTCGGTTTTCGTAATCGAATTGATTAATTTCGATAGATTATGGTTTTCTAAGAATGTGGAACCGAGCCACCGGTTCGGTTCAGTTTTCGGAATCGAATCGATTAATTTTGATTCGATTGCGGTTCCACAAGAATGTGGAACCGAGAATCGGAACCGGTTCGGTTTCGGTTCCCTTTTATTTTTATTTTTTTAAAAAAAATTAAAAATGAAAAAAAATTATTAAAAAAATATGTATGAGATATTATTACCAAATAAATATAATTAAAAAAATTATTTATTTGAATTTTATTATATTAAATTAAAAATAAAGTAAATAGCTTGAAATTTTAAAAAATTATTTATATTATACTGGAACCGAACGATTTCAACAGTTCGACTAGGGTGGGAACCCTAACCGAACCGTACAGAATCAGTTTCTGTTCCGGTTCCCGAATCGGAATCAGAACCGTACGATTCCTTCCGGTTCAGTTCGGTTTCGAACCGGAACAGTGGCGGGGTTAGTGGCTTGTTTATAAATATTGAATCTCTTTAATTAGTTAGAGATTTTTTTGGTGGGTTTGTAATTTATAATAAGAATAAAAATCATGATGAGGCGAGGTCAAGTTGTTGAGCTTTCAAAGCAGACATTTTCTGGCTAATTAGGTCGGATTATCACAAATAGTAAAAAGTCAGCTCCTAATTGAAAATATGCCAACGACGATGTTTGACTCAAGGGGTGGAATGTAATAATGTTGGAGATGATATTCTAAGCGCTAACCCGTATCGAATTCGTGATATGTTTATAAATACAAATAATCATTTTTCCATAATATTACTCATTTAATGGTTGCACATCTTATCTTTTATATACATATTCGATATAATTTAGTTTAGATCGAAAATAAATGAGGTTTAGTGATGTATTTATTAGATAAAGATTCGAGAATATACAATTGTCATATAGTTACAACGAGACTTGTAATTGACATTGTGAGGTGTCACTACTTATGGTATATTATCAAATAAAATTTATGGCCGAGATTTGTTTGCACGAGTTAGTTAGTAAAATCCGTTGAGATTAATACTTGTCGTATATCGAGATTTGGTCTGATGGTTTATCTCAATGAAACATGAGTATTGCGAGACTTGTATAGACATCTAAATGTTCGTTTGATGAACATTGAATGACTCACCATAAGTATTCTTAATAGATTACATGCCAACATCAATAGAAATCTTCCCGAGTGGAATAATATATGTGGTATTTTGGCTTGAGATACCATTGTGGATATATGAGTGATACTCTACACTTTGACAACACTCACATCACTGATCAATCTAGATCAGACCTCCGTCTGTTCATTGGGTGTGGACCGATGCTCATAATATCATGTTATGTATCTAGAGAGAATATGTCAGTCTCATGTGTATGATTTAGGCATCCACGTCGTGATCTTTAAATCTCCCGTTAGAGTATATTATGGAATAAGTTTCGAATATTGATTGAAAGATCACGGATATGTAGTGACACATTTATGAATGGTATACTACGGAGATTTGACACTATTATCTAGATCTCTAATATAATTTGAATAGTTTATGATAGATAGACTATACAATATGCTTAGTCCTCGACTTGTATGGTTCAACATGGTTATATGTGGTCGTCATAATTTATGAGTGAATGAATTATGGACACTAAATGTGTTCCGTGATAGATATTTATGAACCTAAAGAGTCTTACTAATAAAGTATGGTTATAGATGCTGTAGTTGATACTTGGACTGCCAATCCGAATTGAACATTTTATTATTTATTAATAAAATAACTATATTTTTCATTTCAACCTTATTAATGATATTGTCATTATGCGTATTAGATTGATATATATATATATATGCTAAGAATAACATCAATCTTAGAATAGTCTTGACACTAGGTGTAAACTATTCTTAAAGTAAATATTCCTAGTCGTTGGTTTTGGAATACGGTCGAATTCCTATAACCTAGAAGACTATCACATGTCGTATATTGGAATTGGAGTTCCAATGGTTTAACCTGATGTACCATGAGTTTTGGAAACTCGTATAGACATGTGGGTATTCGTTGAAGCGAATACTGAATGACTCATAGGTGATTCCTAATAGTTGGATGTACACACCACCGTCAATAGGAATCTCATCGAGTCGAGTAATATATGTAATTATTTGACTATATGATAGCATTGATTTTGTATGAGATCCTTCACACTTTGATGCATTGAATGTCAGAAACCTTTCATGGTTTGGCCTCTATATGTTCGTTGGGTGTTGACCGATACATTTAGTAATCAAGTGCGAAGCAAGATAGGATCTGTCAGCCCATATGTATACCATAAGGGGTTTAGGTATCCATGTGATTAAAGTCGCGATTATTAAATCTTTGGCTAAAGTCGATCACCTAGGGTGGATTGCATCAGTTATGAAAAATTATTGACATGTCGACATGAGATGTGTGCCTCGGAAACTTGACGGTGTATTCTATGTTTCCTAAGCACAACTCGGATAGCCTACGACAGAGAGATTGTTAAACATATGTGATGACCTCGACTTGTATAGTTCAGAAATATCGTTCATGTTCTTCACAAATTCGGAGGTGGTCGAATTGCGTACATATTAGCTAGGCTTATATGACGAACGTGTCTGAACTTAGAGAGTCCCAATATGATGTATACTCGTTGAGCACTTGTGTAGCCGATTAATTTTGATAAAGGATAATAGTCGATATTATAATTATCAACTAAGATTATCAAGTGTTATTGGATAACATTGATTATTTACTTTAACCAAATTGGATTAATTTGATTAATTCAATAATTACACAAGGGCTTAATTGTAAATTCATAAGTATCTCTACCATTTGTGGATATTATGGTAATTGTAAGTATGTAATAATATGTGGTTTTGGCTTGATTTAATTGAATTAAATCAAAATGGTAAATATTTAACTAATTCATTTCCTAATCCTTGCCTTGATTTAATTGGATTAAATCAAAGTGGGAGACAATGGAGATTAGTCACACCTAATTATACATATTTGGACAAATTGGATTAAGCCCGCTTAAAAGTTGATTACAACTTTTATTAATTAAAAATTGCATAAGTTTTGCTATAAATAGCAAGCTTAAGGAAGGTTTTAATTACAAGTATAAGCATTAGCAAAAGCTTGATTAAGCTATACATAAGTAATTCTTGAGAGATTAGTCCAAGTTAGAGAAGTTTTTAGATAAACTTGTGAGGTCTCTACAACATTTCATCTATGAGAAATCAAGATTAGATCTTGAAGTGAAGCTTGCTAGCATTGGAAATCAAGGTTGGATCTTAAAGTCAAGCTTGAACTCCTTGGAGGTTCTCCAACCATTTCAACAAAGGATCAGTAGATTGGATCTTGCATCAAACTTACTATGTAATATTTGATCTTCTCCTAAGCTATGTTCCTTTGTGTATTAGATGCATGATCACATAGCTTAATGTTGAAATAAGACTAATCAATTTTGTTAGGATACTTTAGAAGTATAAACACAACATGCTTATGTATTAGGTCAAAGATGTTCATGTTGGACATGAAACAATTAATAAGAGTTTGGAACTCTAGATTAAAGCTTAGAGCTATGACTACCATTCTAGATTCACTTGACCACCTTTAGGTGAACTAGAATTGTTCATGAGTTATTTCTAATTGGGATCCTAAATTGGTTTGTGATTAGATTCAAATAAATGCATATAAGTATTTAGAATATATGTATGCTAGTTGTATAACATGTGTTGATGGTTGTTATGAAGTTAAAATTGAATTTTAAGTGTATTTGAAGTATTGGGAGAAAATTGGAAGTGTTTAGGCATGTTTTTGAACTTAAAAATGCAATCAGCACTGGCGGCGTCGCGACGCAAACCATCTCGCGTCGCGACGTCGAGCTGAAATTTTGGGACCGTCGCGAGGCCCAGACATTAGCGTCGCGATAAGTCAACGTTCACGAAAAATATGCTCTTCGTATTTTGGTGGCGTCGCGACGCTCAAACCTGATTCATACTAAAATATTTTTCTCCGTTTCGGAGTTTTCGGACTCCGTTTTGGTTCACATTTTTTCCTGTGGACTGATGAGCAGAAAATATATCAATATTTAACACGCCCATTTTACTTAATATTTTGTTTAATATATCGGGTTTGATGAATGTTTTGATGTGTTTTGGTTTATTTTGCAGATAAAATAATATTGGGACATAATGAAATAATTTAGGACGAAATGTGGGTCAATAAGGGCAAAAATTGGACTTGACATATTAATTTTGGAGATTGGAAACTTGAAAGGGCGTTTCAACGAAGTGCAGTTTTGGAAATTCTGTCGTATTTTGGGCATAACTCTTTACTCCAATATCAGATTGAGCTGATTCAAGTTCCAGATTAAAGAAGACTCAAATATATACAACTTTGAAAGACAAAATATTTTCGAATTCTGAATATTTCATGACCGAAATTGATGAACCATCCAGAAGTGTGTGATGTGTAATTATTAAAGTCATTATCAATCATTTTCAAAGCAAAATATAAATAATAAATAATTAATAAAAATTATCAAATCACCACCAAACAAGATAAACAATTAGTGGAGCAATTATGGATTTGGTGGAGTTATTAGTGGAGAAATTAATAATGGATTTGGTGGAGAATTTGATGGATGATTTGATGGAGGCAAAATTTTGCCTATAAATACCAAGCCATTTCATTTGTAAAATTCATACTTTCTTTTTTGAAATTCCTAATGAATAAATAAGAAGATTGTATCTTGTTTGTTTATTTACAGCTTCCAATAATTAATTTTCGCTTTCGCACTTTCTTTTCTTTACTTTTCAGTTTTTACTTTCCGCAATTTACTTTTACGCACAAACCTTTTCTTTCTTTACTTTTGCAGTTTTTATTTTTCAAGCAATGAGGAGGTAACTCCCCTTTTCTGGGGGTAAAAGGTAAAGCTTTTATTATTGCTATCTAGATTAATCTCCCTTAAATATAAAATATAAACTATTTAAAATCTGACTTAATGAGGATACCGCTATATTGGCCGGTTGGAAATTAATTATAAATTGGTTTTAACCTGACTAAGTATGGATACCGCCTGGTTGGTCGGTTGGTAATTAATTATTAATTTGACTTAATCTGGATACCGCCTATATGGCTGGTTGGTAATTATCACGCAAAGTTAATATATTATATTAAGGGAGATATCTAAAATAGTAGTAATAAAAGTTGATCCTCTAACCCCAGCATTTTCTTTTATTGTACTTTTACTTTATTTAATTTCAGTAATTTACTTTTCAGCAATTTACTTTCAGTAATTTACTTTTATTTTTTTTTACTTTTTACTTTTTACTTTTTACTTTTTACTTTTCAGCAATTTACTTTTCAGTATTTAATTTTCAAAATTTACTTTATGTCTTTTATTTTATTTAAATTTTTACTACCCGTAAATATGTGTCGTAACTAAGCCAGTTATCTGGGGTTGTGATGAAATCCAATATCACCGGTTTATAAGGGGTTAAATTATAGTTTGGGTAATATAAAGGTTTATTTATTGAGTCTTAATCTTAATGCTTTTTATTAACTGGCCATTAATAAAATTGAACTGGTAAACTTAAAATGAACTAAACATATGGATTTTAAGTTTAAGACATTAGACTCAATATCCCACGATCTTCCTTGAGGATAGATAACCCTTTAATAGATTTCTTTACAGGATAGGAATACACCTGTCGGGCGGGGGTAGCCATAATTGGAACTTAATCTTAATGAATCCAGGTAATTTGGTTGACATAGACATATGGTTCAATTGGATTATACTGGATATTTGTAGTTGACCATCGGAAGAGGCTTTTACATAATTTAGTGTTCCAGGTTAATAAATCAATATTTTATCCAACTATAAGATAATCACTTCATCTTTAAAATGATATTGGAAGAAATCACAACCCTAGATAGTTTTTAATAGTGAACTTTCTTAAACCTACTTTCGAACAATTTTATTTACTTATTTTAAATTTAGAATCGTCACCTTTTCAAATCTATCAAACAACATGTTAGATACTAGTAATCATTTGACCTCATAAGGGTAATAGCTTAGGTATTAAGTCCTCGTGGGATCGATACTTTTTATACTACTTGAACGATACGTGCACTTGCGTTATACGCGTGTGTTTACGCCGATCATGGACTCGAAATGTAATGTAGTTTTACATAAAAATATTTTAAAATACACTAATGCTAAATATTTACGGGTTAGACCCATTTCCGCTGCACGGGGCACCGATCAGACCCTGGGGGTTCCACAACTGCCCCAAACAGAATAGTATCAATTGCAAGGCTTAACCACACAACACATATTTTTGAATCTATGTCATAGTAATTTTAATTTAATTATGCATAAGACATATTGGATATGTAAAGCATATTTTAAATCAAAACTTTGACCTAATTAAGTTAATGACTTGATTGTCATAAATCTCCTGTGATTAGGTGATTATTTTATTTAAGTAATAGTATTAGTAATATTGGAGCATTATTGGATGGTCCGTCTTGTCAATACGGAGATGAATGGGTTCTTACTACTTATATCCAATATCGTCATTTGTGTGAGGGTATAAATGCTCGAAACTTAGGTTGCTCCTGTAAAACATTAGATGTAGCGCGATGAGTTAACACAGTTACCCAATATCATCATTAGTGTGAGGGTGTACATATGAAGCTCATTGGTGCACATTGACAAGTATACACCTAGAACATGTCTTAATCCAATATCGTCATTAGTGTGAGGATAAGAAACGGTTCAGGACCAAACTAGGAGTCACATGAAGTGATTGACCTTGGAGGTCTACCTAATGAGTTTATAAAGGCCAATATCATCATTAGTGTGAGGCTGCAGTAAATGTCATGGGATCCACTTCCCTCTATGATTTTTGATGGTCAAATTTCTATTTTTCCGTTAAGGGAGATTAAAGAATTACGTAAAGTAGTGGGATAACACTAATAGATTTAAAATTTCATAATCAGTTAGTGTTATTATTTTGAAATGAAAACTGTTCTGCTACTACTCAAAAATGTTGTCTTGTAGATGACTGCCGCTAATCCATTGATGAAACTTTTGGATTCCAATTAGCGAAAAGAAGCCGAGAACTATTTCGAATAGGAAATGAACATGCGCTTTGTCTTGGAGTTTGAAAATTTGACTTATGTCACTGTCAATCCACTACCTGTTGAAATCGATCCTGACTCTACTCCAGAAGAGCGAGAAACTTTTAATAGATAGAAGGATGATAAGCTGAAGGTGAATCCTACATCTTGTGATCGATGGTTCTAGATTTTTTGAGACAGTACATTGAAGTACCGGATGCTTGGAGCATCATGCGAATACTCAAGGAGTTGTTCGAGGCAAACCAATAGATGAAAATTTATCGAAGGTCTAAGGAATTATTCCGTGTTAAACTCAATGAGGGAGGAGATGTCAGCACTCATGTTTTGAAGATGATAGACCAGATGCGATATATGGAACAACATGACATTGTGTTTGATGAACGGTTGGGCTGTAATTTGATTTTGTCTTCTTTGTCTGGTTCTTATGCTGGATTTGTATTAATTTTCCATATGCATTCGATGCAAGCCACATACGAAGAAATTCATAACATGCTACGCACGGGGGAGCAATATTTGAGGAAAGGCAACCCCACATTGTATCTCCATGGTAAAGCCGGCTCTTCAAAGACTTCTGGGAAGTCAAAGAAAATAAAGATGGGGAAGAAGAATATATCAAAGAAGAACTCTACGAAGCGCAAAGGCGCAAAATCGAAAGTAGCTCGTGATCAATGTCTACAATGCAAGAAGTCTGGACACTGGAAGAAGAATTGTCCAGAGCTAAAAGGAAAAGCAAGATCCTCAGTTATGTTTTATATTTTTCAATTATTGACATCTCATTAGCCTTAGATGCAAATAGTGGATGAGTGTTAGACACTGGCAGTCCTACTCATATTTGTAATTCCCTGCATGAAATGAGGGTTAAAATAAGGCTGAATAAATGGGAGATCCAACTTAGAGTTGGCAATGGCGAGACATTGGATGTCAAGGCCATATGAACAATTGTTCTAGATCTCCCAAATGGATGTAAATTAGATTTGCATGACTGTTATTATGTTCCCTCAATTATCAGATAAATAATATCACTGCCAATATTAGATAAAGAGAGATATAAAATAAACATTAAGGATGTAACTTTATATTTGTATGATAAAGAAAATTTATTGAAATGTGAATGTTCTTTATCAAACGGTCACTATGTTTTGGAAACATGTAGAGATATCTTTAATATAGAGAAAAATACAAGTAGAAAATCTGAACCGAATAATACTGAATTATGGCATATGAGATTGGGCCACATAGGTGTTAACGTCTATCCAAATTAGTAAAGGATGGTTTGATTGAAAATCTTACCTTAGATCATTATCCGATTTATGAGTCATGTATCAAAGGAAAAATGACAAAGGCACAATGTGGGAACACAGGAACTGGGCGACGCATGCTGTCCCGGGCTCGCGGCCCGGTCGGGAGTACGGAGTAGCCACGGGGGACTAAACCGGAGAATAATGGAGTCGTCACCCGGTGTGAACCGGGAAAATGAGATTTAAGGCCGCACTCACCCCTCGCAAGGGAAGACCTTAAACCGTTGGGTTCAGAATGGTCCCTTACTTATGCCACTTGTAATGAAATGATTTATATAATAAATTAATCAGGCTTAAGTAACACTTATTTCTAAGAATATCATGCTTCTAAATTCACATACATACATCAACAAGTTCATCTAAATTTATATGTAACACGTATTCGAATTTGCATACAGCCTATTTGTATGTAATCTATGTCTCAATTTGCATACATAAGGATTATCATACGACAAGCATGCAAGTTAATGAACGCATTGGTGGACAGAGAAGCGCAAACAAATAGCATTCTTACTAGCATGCATATTAAGAAAAGATATTTAAGCGCATAACAGAAATAGACAACTAGAGAGGTAATACAAATGCATAACGTAAAAAAAGGTAACTATGTGCTAAGATGGACATGTCGTAATGTGATGCAAGAGGATCTGTTTACCGTGGGCGTTCGTGCAGCGTTCGTATACGCGTTCGAACGGTAAACAGAAGGTTCTCGTTCGAGTAGCGTTCGTAAACGCGTTCGAACGGAAATGAAACAGAATGCTCACGTTCGTATGGCGTTTGTGAACGCGTTCGAACGGGAATGAAACAGAATACTCACGTTCGTGTGGCGTTTGTGAACGTGTTCGAACGAAAATGAAACAGAATATCACGTTCGTATGGCGTTCGTTAACGCGTTCGAACAGAAATGAAACAGAATGCTCACGTTCGTATGGCGTTCGTGAACGCGTTCGAACAGAAATGAGACCTGATGCATGATAAGACAAGATGCATGCACGTTCGAGTTGCGTTCGTAAACTCTTTCGAACGGGAACAGACCTGATGCATGAAATGGGACGCAATACATAAATGGCAAATAGTACAATGCGAGGCGCGGCAAAGCATCGTGGTAAATGATTTTAACCTCTTCAATTAGAGGACCTCTCATCGCACTTACTAAGCCCATGCGCTCGATCGCATCATGCATACAAACATAAAGACAATCATATCAAACTAAGTATGCCCGATTGGGCATATCTTACATCCAACCGAACACACATCAACCGGCGTGGCAAAGCATCGTGGTAAAGAGCTTTAACCCCTCCCCATAGGGGATCTTTCATTCCACTTACTAAGCCCATGCGCTCGATCGTATCATGCATACAACATAAAGACAATCATATCAAACTAAGTATGCCCGATTGAACACATCTTACATCCAACCGAACACACATCAACCGGCGCGGCAAAGCATCGTGGTAAAGGGCTTTAACCCCTCCCTATAGGGGATCTTTCATTCCACTTACTAAGCCCATGCGTTTGATTGAACCATGCATAAATAAGCAACATGCAGAATTCAAGTGACGAAAAATAAATAAACCAAAGCAACACAAAACAAAAGAGGGTGCCGTTTACTCAAGCGGTACGTGGAGTTGTATCCCAAGTACAGACCGCACTACCGTCCATTTGGATTCGGCTACGGAATTTACGTCTGGGTTTCCATCCTATATACCACAAGAGACGACACTTTTCCATTCATCCAATACCCACAACACACATCATACACAAACAAGATTTAACAAATAAGTAAAATACAATCAAAATAAATAAAAAAAAAATCAAATAAAGATGAGTGTGAAAAGTACCCTCAGGTCTAACCTTTTAAATCACCTCTATGATGTACGGCACACGGTCGTCGGAATGGTGGATGCTCCGCAACTCTTTCGGTTCACTGGTTCACTGCTCTCGTTCGTTGTCTCACTGTTTGGAGTCGTCGTTCTCCGTCTTTTGCTGCTGCTTTTGACTCCGATTTGCTCATGTTTTCTCTGTATTCTGCTCACTGTTTCAGGTCTATTAGTGGACTGTCCTTGCGTTTTTTTAGGGGAGTTTGGGTTGCTGTTTTTTATGTTACTGCTTTTAAAGTTTTTAGGGAATGTTTTAAGAGGATTTTGCTGCTGTATAGGGGTGGTTTGGGCGTGATTGGCTACTGTATAGGGGGTGGTTTGGGCGTGATTTGGCTACTGTTTTAATGTTAAAGGGGCTGCTATATTAGGGTATGATTTCGGCAATGGGAGAGTGAGGATGAAGAGAACTTTTTCTTGTTATTTTCTTGATGAATGCGGTGACTTAGGAGAAGTTCTTGGGCGTGGGCTAGAGAGATTGGAGAGAGCCAGCCCCGAATGGCTTTGGTTTAGTGTTGTTTATATAGGGAAGGGTTAGGGTTTCACCTTGTCTCACAAGGAAGGGATTTTGGCATTAAAGAGAGGATTTGATTGGTGTTGGACAAGGAAAGAGAGGGATTTGATGGAGACAAGATTGGTTTAGATTATGAAGGTTGAATATTTGATTGGCTTGGATTAGGAATAGAATATTTTAAGTTTAGGAATAATATATATTTGATTGGGAATATAATTGGTTGATTGATTTTAATTAGGCATGACATCTTTTTTTAATTTGGTATGTGATTTTTAGATTTGTTTTGATTTCACCATGTGTTAAATATGTGTTTTAAGTGGGCTTGGGCGTGTGGGCCAAGGCTTGGGCTTAATGTGAGGCTAGCAGCAAAACCAGAATTACCGACACCGTTCGAACGCCTCCTCGAACGCGGCACGAACGCCCGCAATCTGTTTGCCGTTCGAACGCATACACGAACGTAGCACGAACGAAAACAGTGAACCTTGTTTATTCTGAATTTCCCCTTCCGATGTCCGTTTTCCGTGACCTCCGTGACTTAAAAGGTAGTGTCTCCAAAATGAGACTCATCATAGGGACTTATGTGTAAAAATGCAGTGCCTACACACAATTTCTAAGTGTTGGACACTGTGCTGGAGATTTACTGGAGCTAATACACAGCAATGTGTGTGGTCTATTAAATCATACCGCTCATGATGGTTCAACATACTCCGTGACTTTCACAGATGACAAGTCTAAATATGAATATGTCTACTTAATGAAATATAAGTCAGAAACATTTGACAAGTTCAAAATATTCCAAAATGAAGTAGAAAAATAAACCAGTAAATTCATCAAATGCCTTAGATCAGATCGAAGCAGTGAATACATGAGTGAATATTTCAGAAATTATTTAAGGGATAATATAATTCTCGCCCAATATAGCATACCAAGAACACATCAACATAATAGAGTGTCTGAGCGTAGAAATAATAAGTTATTGGATATGATGCGAACAATGATGAACTATACAGATCTTCCTTATTACCTTCGGGGTTGCATCTTACTTACTGCTGCATACATATTTAATATGGTTCCATCAAAAGATGTTTCTATGACCCCCTATTAGATATGGCTCGGTAGAAATCCAAGTCTTAGTATTTAAAGATTTGAGGTTGTACTGCATACGCTAGAATTACGCAGAGGGATAAACTAGCACCCATAGGGTATAAATGTAGATTCGTTAGATATCCTGATAATTCCATGAGATATCAATTCTACGATTCTGAACAACGAAATATATTTATTATTCGCTTTGTAATTTTTCTTGAAAAATAATTTTTGAGAGAAAGTGTGAATTGTAAAGAGATTGAACTTGATGGGTTTGACCCCAACATTAAGAAACCTGATATGGAACCAAAGATACAAATAGATGAAGGATCTACAACACAAGTTCAATGTAAGTCGAATAGAATATCAAAGCCTCCTGATAAACTGTTTATAACATCTGATGTGAGCATTGATGTTCTCCTCTTGGAGGAAACAAATCTGACTACGTATAAAGAAGCGATATTGGATATCGATTCGGAAAATAGCAGGAAGTCATGAAATCCGAAATGGATTCAATGCATGCCAATCAAGTCTGGGACTAAGTTGAACCTCATGAAAGTGTTAAACCTATTGGTTGTAAATAAGTTTACAAAAAGAAGCGAGGGTCCGATGGAAAGGTGGAAACCTTTAAGGCCCGACTGGTAGCGAAAGGTTACACTTAATATTCTGAGACTGACTATGATGAAACTTTTTTCACCAATAGCCATGTTAAAATCCATTAGGATTCTTTTAGCCATTGTTGCACATCACGACTATGAGATATGGAATATGGATGTGAAAATCGCTTTCCTAAATGGATTTTTAAAGATGATATCTATATGGAACAACCAGAGGGTTTCGTATTCAGTGAGACTTCAAACTTGGTTTGTAAGCTCCAAAAGTCTATTTATGGACTTAAACATGCATCCCAAAGCTGGAATCATCGTTTTTATGAGATAATTAGATTATTTGAATTCATCAAGAACGGGGAAGAACCATGTGTTTATAAGAAAGTGAATGCGAGCATGATAGTTTTCCTAGTATTGTATGTAGATGATATCTTTATCATAGGAAATGATATATGGATGATGCAAATGGTGAAAGCCTACCTTTGTAAGAACTTCTCCATGAAAGATATGTGTGAAGCTTCCTATATACTAGGTATAAGGCTCTATCGGGATAGAGTTAGGAAGCTTATAGAGTTGTCACAATCGACGTACATAGATAAGATGTTAGAAATGTACGATTTTACCAACTGCAAGGTAGTAAATGTACCTTTCAGATACAACATACATCTTTCGAAGAAAAATGACACCTCAGACTGAGGAAGAGATAATTAGGATGTCTAACTTGTCGTACACTTCTTGCATTGGAAGCATAATGTATGATATGTTATGTACTAGACCTGATATCAGTTTCGGCTTCAGTGTGACCAGCCAATATCAATCTGATCCAGGTAATGATCATTGGACAGCCGTGAAATATATTCTTAAATATCTTAAAGGTTATAGGGATAAGTTTATGATATATGGAGAAGATGAGATACAAGTTAAAGGTTATACAGACTTCGACTTCCAAGGAGATCCAGATGATAGAAAATCTACATCAGAATACATATTTACCCTTAACGATGGTGTTGTTAGTTGGCGATGTTCAAAGCAAGGCTCAACAGCTGATTCCACCACTGAGGCAGAATTTATAGCGGCTTCAGAAGCTGCTAAAGAAGCTGTTGGATTAAAAATTTTATCACAGAACTTGGCATTGTGCCTAGTATTGCAGATTTGATCCCGTTGTACTGTGATAATAACGGAGCCACCGCGCAAGCTAAGGAGCCGAGGGCGCATTCCAAGTCTAAACACATGGAAATGAAATATCGCATAATTAGAGAGATTATTGAACGAACATACATAGTGGTCTTGAAGGTTAAATGATAAGACAATATAGCAGACCCGCTTACAAATGCCTTACCTCATAAGATATTCGATAAACATGTGGAGGAGATGGGACTGCGGTACCATCCAGATTGGCACTGAGCAAGTGGGAGTTTGATGGAGTTGGTGCTTGGAGTGCCAATCCAAATTATACATTTTATTATTTATTAATAAATTAACTACATTTTTCATTTCATACCTTATTAATGATATTGTCATTATGCGTATTAGATTGATGTATAGATATGCTAAGAATGACATCAATCTTAGAATAGACTTGACACTAGGGTAAAATATTCTTAAAGTAAATATTCACAGTCGTTGGTTTTTGAATACGGTCGAATTCCTATAACCTAGAATACTAGCATATATCATATATTGGAATTGGAGTTCCAATGGTTTAACCTGATGTACCATGAGTTTTGGAAACTCGTATAGACATGTGGGTATTCGTTGAAGCGAATATTGAATGACTCATAGGTGATTCCTAATAGTTGGATGTACACACCACCGTCATTAGGAATCTCATCGAGTCGAGTAGCATATGTAATCATTTAACTATATGATATCATTGATTTTGTATGAGATCCTCCACATTTTGATGCCATGTATGTCAGAAACCTTTCATGGTCTGCCCTCTAGATGTTCGTTGGGTGTGGACCGATGATTTCAGTAATCAAGTGTGAAGCAAGATATGATCCGCCGGCCCATATATGTACCATAAGGGGTTTATGTATCAATGTGAGTAAAGTCACAATTCTTAAATCTTTGGCTAAAGTCGATCACCTAAGGTGGATCACATCAGTTATGAAGAATCATGGACATGTCGACATGAGATGTGCGCCTCAGAAACTTGACGGTGTATTCTATGTTTCCTAAGCACAACTCGGATAGCCTACGACGAAGGGATTGTTAAACATATATGATGACCTTGACTTGTATAGTTCAGAAAGGTCGTTCGTGTTCTTTGCGAATTCGGAGGTGGCCGAATTGCGTACATATTATCTAGGCTTATATGACGAACGTGTCTGAACTTAGAGAGTCCTAATATGAAGTGTACTCATTGAGCACTTGGGTAGTCGATTAATTTTGATAAAATATAATATTTGATATTATAATTATCAACTAAGATAATCAAATGTTATTGGATAACATTGATTATTTACTTTGACCTAATTGGATTAATTTCATTAATTCAATAATTACACAATGGTTTAATTGTAAAATCATAATTATCTCTCCCATTTGAGGATATTAGGGTAATTATAAGTATGTAATAATATACGATTTTGTCTTGATTTAATTGGATTAAATCAAAATGACAAATATTTAACTAATCAATTTCCTAATCATTGGCTTGATTTAATTGGATTAAATCAAAGTGGGAAACAATGGAGATTGGTTACACCTAATTATACATATTTGGACAAATTGGATTAAGCCCATTTAAAAGTTGATCAACACTTTTATTAATTAAAAATTGTCTAAGTTTTGCTATAATAGAAAGCTTAAGAAAGGTTTTAATTACAAGTATAAGCATTAGTAAAAGCTTGAGTAAGCTATACACAAGTAATTATTGAGAGATTAGCCTAAGTTAGAGAAGTGTTTAGAGAAGCTTGTGAGGTCTCTACAACATTTCATTTAGGAAAAATCAAGATTGGATCTTTAAGTGAAGCTTGCTAGAATTTGAAATCACGGTTGGATCTTGAAGTCAAGCTTGCAAACCTTAGAGGTTCTCCGACCATTTCAAAAAAGGAGAAGTAGATTAGATCTTGCATCAAGCTTACTAGGTAATGTTTGATCTTCTCCTAAGTTTTGTTCCTTTGTGTATTAGATGCATGATCACATAGCTTAATGTTGAAATAAGACTAATCAATTGTGTTAGGATACTTTAGAAGTATAAACACAACATGCTTATGTATTAGGTAAAAAAATTCATGTTGTATATGTAATAATTAATAAGAGTTTGGAACTCTAGATTAAAGCTTAGAGTTATGACTACCATTCTAGATTCACTTGTGTGGGAACACAGGAACTGGACGACGCATGCTGTCCCGGGCTCGCGGCCCGGTCGGGAGTACGGAGTAGCCACGGGGGACTAAACCGGAGAATAATGGAGTCGCCACCCGGTGTGAACCGGGAAAATGAGATTAAGGCCGCACTCACCCCTCGCAAGGGAAGACCTCAAACCGTTGGGTTCGGAATGGTCTCTTACTTATCCACTTGTAATGAGAGGATTTATGTAATAATTTAATCAGGTTTAAGTAGCACTTATTTCCAAGAGTATTATGCTTCTAAAGTCACATATACAAGATAAAACTTACACCTAAGTTTACATACATTTCACATCTAAGATTGCATGCTTGGAAGTACATCAAAGGAACAACAAACATACAATTTCATTGGCATATTATATTCAAGAAAACACAAGCACACATACTAACCACACAAGCACACAGGTGAGCACCTTTTCAAGTGGTACGTGGAATTGTATCCCAAATACAGACCGTACTACCGTCCATTCGGAATCGGCTACGGAATTTATGTCTAAGTTTCCATCCGATATACCACAAGAAATAATACTCAAATGTTATCATGACATAGGTATATGAATTGTAATACATTAAACACATTGTATTCATGCATGTGGGGATAGCTACTAGGGGAACTATGTATGAAATTTGATGAAAAGGACTCAGTTCAGTGGGTGCGCGTTCGCGTAGCGTTCGAACGGAACCAGACCTGATGCATGATAAGACTAAGAAAGTGCGTGTGCGTTCGCGTAGCGTTCGAGAACGCGTTCGAACGGTAAACAGAAGGTTTGCGTTCGTATAGCGTTCGAAAACGCGTTCGAACGGAACCAGACCTGATGCATGATGAGACTAAAAAGTACGTGTGCGTTCGCGTAGCGTTCGATAACGCGTTCGAACGGTAAATAGAAGGTTCGCGTTCGTATAGCATTCGAGAACTCGTTCGAACGGAACCAGACCTGATGCATGATGAGACTAAGAAAGTGCGTGTGCGTTCGCGTAGCATTCGAGAACGCATTCGAACGGTAAACAGAAGGTTCACGTTCGTGTAGCGTTCGAGAACGCGTTCGAACGGAACCAGACCTGATGCATGCAACACAAAGAATAAAGACAACAATGTCGAGCTCGGTATGTCCGATTAAACGTATCTTGCATTCAACCGAACACACATCAACCGGCGCGGCAAAGCATCGTGGTAAAGGGCTTTAACCCCTCCCCATAGGGGATCTTTCATTCCACTTACTAAGCCCATGCGCTCGATTGAATCATGCATGCCAAGAATTAAAAGCGATAACATCAAACTTGGTGTGTCTTATTGAACGTATCTGGTATTCAACCGAACACACATCAACCGGCACGGCAAAGCATCATGGTAACGGGCGTTAACCCCTCCCCATAGGGGATCTTTCATTCCACTTACTAAGCCCATGCGCTCGATTGAGTCATGCATACAAAGAATTAAACGCAATAATGTCAAACTTAGTATGCCCGATTGAACGTATCTTGCATTCAACCGAACACACATCAACCGGCGCGGCAAAGCATTGTGGTAGGGGATCTTTCATTCCACTTACTAAGCCCATGTGCTCGATTGAATCATGCATACATAAGCAACATGCAAAATTCAAATGACGAAAAATAAATAAACCAAAGCAACACAAAACAAAAGAGGGTGTCGTTTACTCAAGCGGTACGTGAAGTTGTGTCCCGAGTACAGATCATATTACCGTCCATTCGGAATCGGCTATGAAATTTATGTCCGGGTTTCCATCCGATATACCGCGAGAGTTGACACATCTCTCATTTTATTCCACAGCCACAACATGCAACTTCTCATAATTCATGCATATTTATCTACTCAACGTCCACAACATGCATTTCAACATGACAATCACGCAAACAATATTTAAGAAATAATACAAAAAAAGCGAGTGTGAAAGATACCCTCAGGTCTAACCTTTTTGCCAACTTTCATGCTTGCATTTCACGGACGTCGGTAGGGTACAGCTCCTCAACTTCTCCGGTTCACTGGTTTAGCGTCCTAGCTCACTGCTTTGCGGTTTTGCTTGCGGTTTGAACTCCGTTCTACTACTGTTCGGCCTCTGTTTTGCTGCTCACTGTTCAGGTCACCTGTTTTGACGTTTCAACGGACTGTTCCAAGTTTTTGTGTGGGTTTTAGTGCAGTCTTGTGTGATTATTTTAAGGATTATGAATGCAATTTTTTATGTTATTACTTTAAGGTTTTTAGGGAATGTTTTTAGTGTATTTTTGCTGTTTTAGGGGTTAAATTACTGCTATTTGGGCGTGATTTAGGGACTGGTTTGGGTCAGTTTCGGTTTGTGTAAGTGGGCTATGGATTGAACTGTTTGGAGAGGGTATTATGCGGCAATTCTGAGAAGTAAAGGGGCTGCTGTTATGCGGAACTTTAGGGCTGTGTGGATGCTGTTTTGGCGTGGATTTCAGGACTGTGAAGGGGCTGGATGCGGCAATGGGATAGTTTGGAGGCTCTCTTGGGCGTGCAAGAGAAGGCTTGGAGGAGTGTCTTAGGCGTGATTTGAGAGATATGTGTGCTTCGGTTATTGAAGGAGGTGTAGGAGAGAAATTTTTTTACTTCTTTATGCTATTACCGTGAATGATATTGTGTGAAGGAGAGGATGGCTTTGGTTAAGGGTTGTTTATATAGAGAAGGGTTAGGGCTTCACCTTGTCTCACAAGGAAGGGATTTGGTGCATTCAATTAAGATATGATTTAGTGTTAGACAAGGAAGGTCAAAGATTGAGGGGGGGACAAAATTTGGCTAGATTAGGAATGCAAAATATTAATTGGTTATGATTGATTTTAATTAGGCATGACATCATTTTAATTTAGTATGTGATTTGTTTAGTTAGGAAGTTAATATATTTGATTTGTCTTAATTAGGTATGATTATATTTTATGTTTTATTTAATTGGTAAATGGTTTAATTATTTTATTTAATATTTAATGTTAATTTAATTAAATTGGGATGTGTTTTATGGGCTTTGGGGAGCTAATTGGGCTGGGGTGCGAGGCTAGCAGCAAAACCAGAAACACCGACGCCGTTCGAACGCCAATTCGAACGCTACACGAACGTCCGCAATCCGCCTGACGTTCGAACGAAGTAACGAACGCAGCACTAACGAAGACAGTGAGCTTGTGAAATGAACTTGATGACGTACTTATTTCGAATTTCCCCTTCCGACCTCGTTTCCCGCAATATCCTTAGCTAAAAAGGTAGTGCCTCCAACTGAGACTCATCATCGGGTTTCACATGCGAAAATGCAATGCCTACAGTCGCCCCCACTTTGATGGGACTTGTGCAGTGTGTGACTTTGAACAATCCTATCAAAGTTATGCAATGCATTTCACTTACCTGGCTCGGCTGCTGCCTCGAGCTGAGTTGGTGCTGCAGCGGACCTCGATCCTAAGACGCGTCCCGATAATTGCAACTGACAACGAGGGCACCTCGACCCTGGGCACCTCGACCCAATACCGTTGACTATAGGGACCTCGCCCTCGAACTGATGATGTAGTGGGTACCTCGACCCTGGGCACCTCGACCCGGAACTACAACTGACAACGGGGGCACCTCGACCCTAGGCACATCGACCCAACACCGCTGATTATAGGGACCTCGCCCTCGAACTGATGATGTAGTGGGTACCTCGACCCTGGGCACCTCGACCCAGAACTACAACTGACAACGGGGGCACCTCGACCCTGGGCACCTCGACCCAACACCGCTGACTATAGGGACCTCACCCTCGAACTGATGATGTAGTGGATACCTCGACCCTGGGCACCTCGACACGGAACTACAACTGACAGCGGGGGCCTCGCCCTCAAGCTGATATTGGCCTCGCCCTCGAGCCGACATGATATGGGCTTCGCCCCCAAGCTGATATGGGCCTCGCCCCTTGGCACTCATCCAAAACTGAAATTGCGCTGACGCTGCTTGGCTCATTTCTCCGCTTTCTCCTTTCTTCGAACCTGCGAACACAAAACGAAAACAAACACGAAGAGAATGCAATGTTACGTGTATGCATGAATGATTTTCTTATTCCGTTGGGTTAGGTCTTCTGCTAATTCCCATGGTGACCGCTCGGTCTTCTCTCCCTCAGGCAAAGTATTGCTTCAATCTGTGTACGTTGATCGGCTCGGTGAACTCGTTCCCCTCCAAGTCTGATAGCTTCACTGCTCTATTTCCCATTACCTTCTGCACTATGTAAGGTCCTTCCCAGTTTGGTCTGAATTTTCCTCTCGGATATGTCGTCGACGGCCTCGACTGCTTAAGTACCAAATCACCCTTTCTGATCTTGGTATGACGTACTTTCTTGTTGAATGCTCGGGCTAGTCTCTTCTGATACAACTGCATGTGATACAAAGACTTCGTTCTCTTCTCATCCAATAGTGATAACTGATCAAACCTCTGTGCGGCCCAATCCTGTTCCGGTAATTCTGCCTCTGTTAATACCCTCATAGACTGTATCTCCACTTCTACCGGCAATACTGCTTCCATTCCATAGACCAAAGAGTAAGGTGTGGCCCATGTTGCTGTTATTACTGATGTTCTGTACCCCCACAAAGCATACGGTAATTTCTCGGCCCAATCTCTGCAATTTTTTGTCATCTTGGCTAAAATTGTCTTTATAGTCTTGTTGGCTGCCTCAACTGCCCCATTTGCCTGCGGCCTGTACGGTGATGACTTGTGGTGGACTATCCCATACCTCTGCAACATTGCCTTCGTCTCTCCTTGAAATTGAACTCTGTTGTCTGTCACTATATGATGCGGCATACCATACCGACAAATGAGGTTCCGAGCTATAAACTTTGCCATCTGTTTTGCTGTAACATTGCGAAATGATTCGGCTTCCACCCACTTCGAGAAGTAATCTACTGCCACTACTATGAATCGATGCCCATTTGATGCATTCGGTCGAATTTCCCTAATCATATCAATCCCCCATGCTGAGAAAGGCCACGGCTCCGACAACCCGTGCAACTCTGTGTGCGGTAAGTGATTCAAATTACCATGTGCTTGACAATCATGACAGTGCTTTACCATCTTCGCACAGTCTGTTTCCATGGTTGACCAATAAAAACCTTGTCTCACTATCTTGCGGGACAGATTCAACCCATTCATGTGCGGACTACATACCCCGGCGTGTATTTCTTCCATTACATGCTGAGCTTCTTCTTTTATCAAACACTTCAACTGGATACCGTTTGCCTGCCTCTTGTACAGTTCCCCTTTCAAAATCACATATTGGGAAGCTAACTTCTGAATGGCTATTCTGTCTTTTCTGCATGCCCCTTCCGGGAGTTCACCATGTTCCAGATACCTCTGAATGTCATAATACCAAGGTTTACCATCGTCGACCTCAACTTCTAGAATTCTTTCTATCTCATAAACAGGTCTGCTCGCTGTTGTCAGTATCAACGGTCTCATCACTAACTTTTCTGGATTTTCCCAAGTTGCTGCAAGTGTAGCCAATGCATCTGCCATCTGATTCTCTTCTCTCGGTAAGTGCTGAAACTTACACTCGGGGATAACCTGTGCCAACTTTCTGAGGTGAAAAAGGTAAGGTTTCAACCGTTCTTCTTTCAATTCCCATTCTCCTCGCATCTGCTGGACTACCAACATAGAATCTCCGTAGACTTCCACACTCCCGCCCTTCAAGGCTATCAATGCTGTCAAACCAAAAGCACATGCTTCATACTCGGCCATGTTATTAGTCACTCTGAATGTCAACCTCTTGGCCAAAGGCAAAGTCTCCCATTCGGGGGTCACTATCACGATTCCAATTCCAGCTCCCTTGTAATTCACTGCTCCGTCGAAATACATCTTCCATCTCTGAACTGTTATTGCTTGGATCTCTTCGTCTGGAAATTCAAACTTATATTGATCCCCCTCAACAGGTTGCAATGCCAGAAACTCTGCTACTGCTCGCCCTTTGATCACTTTGGAGGTGAGATATTCAATGTCAAACTCTGTCAGCAATACCAACCATCTGCCCAACTTTCCCACTAGTGAAGGCACCGAATGAAGATATTTCAGAGGATTTTCCTTGGCCACTATCTGGATCTTGTATGACTGGAAATAATGCCGCAATTTTCTGGAAGCCCATACCACTGCAAGACAGATCTTCTCAACTTCTTGATACCGAGCCTCATACGGGAGCATCTTCTTACTCAGATAGTAAACTGCATGTTCCACCCCTGTCTCATCTGCTTGTACCATCATTGCCCCTAGTGCTTCTGATTCTATAGCCAAATACAATATCAAAGGTCTGTCCGGTCTCGGAGGTTTCAATACATGAGGCTTTACCAAGTACTCTCTGATCTTGTCGAAGGTTGTCTGACACTGTTCATTCCATCTCACTGGCTGATCTTTTCTCAACAGTTTGAAGATAGGCTCACATACTGATGTCAACTTGGCAATGAATCGACTGATGTACTGAATTTTCCCAAGAATGCTCTGACTTCTTTTTCTGTCTTTGGTGCAGGCATTTCTGTGATTGCCTTGATCTTCTCGGAGTCTACCTCTTTTCCGCCCATTCCTACTGTATGACCAAGCAATTTTCCTGATGTCACCCCAAACACACATTTCTTGGGATTAAGCCGCAGGTTATATCTGTCAACTCTCTGAAGGAACCTTTCCAGTGCTTTAATATGCCCAACTCTCGTCTCTGATTTCACCATCATGTCATCCACATACACCTCAATCTCTTTGTGCATTAAGTCGTGGAAAAGTGTAGTGGCCATCCGCTGATACGTAACAATAAGTACCCCACTCGGTAACAAATGCAGTCTTGTGTTTATCTTCCTCAGCCATGAGAACCTGATTGTAACCTGAAAACCCGTCTGCAAATGAATACATAGCAGATAAAGCCGCGCTATCAACCAGAACATCTATATGTGGCAAAGGAAAATCATCTTTCGGACAAGCTTTGTTGAGATCTCTGTAGTCTACACACATTCTGACATTCCCATCTTTCTTTGGTACCGGCACTATATTAGCCAACCACTCTGGATATTTTACTACTTCCAGGAACCCCACATCTATCTGTTTTTTAACTTCCTCTCTGACTTCTCAGCCCCTTCTGGTCTCATCCGTCGAGTTTCTGTTTTACTGGCCTCATATTCGGATAAGTTGGTATTGTGTGCTGGGCAATGTTTCTGTCTACCCCAGGCATGTCCTCATA
>SKCR01028035.1:0-43429 GCA_019454045.1 Zanthoxylum bungeanum
TTGCAGAAATACAGAAGGAAGAATAGGTTTTGAGACAGTGAGAGAGAGGAGCATTTTTGGCTCCATTTTTGGCTCCAAAACCGTATCAAGAGAGAGAGAAAATAAAAAAATGTATTCGGTTTTTTATTTCCAAAATTAATTAACCATTTACCACTTTTTAATTTCACAAAAGTCAAGCATTAAATGCTTGCATCATCTTACATCAACTCACATCAATCAATCAATCAATTGTCACATCACTCAAAGTGACATATGATTTGACGTTTGATGTGACTAATGATTTGACGCTTGATTTGACTTGCGTGCCGCACTCGAATTCGAAATACGAATGCGCTCGTAAATAATCCCGGGCTCGGGTTCGCTAATTCCAAATTAACGAATTTTCCGTTGCGACGTAATTAAACGATTACGCCTAGCGAAATCACTATTTATGTCGCTAACAAATTAATTCGTTTGCCCGAATTAAAATCTAATTTTAATTCCGCGTCGAAATCCAATTTCGTATAATATATCAAATATATTATTTTATCGATTAATTCCAAATTAATCGTTTTCTCTCTTTAATTGATATTTTATCCCAGATAAAATATCTCCGCAATTAATCCCAAATTAATTTTCTTTCTCATCTAATTAATCCCAGATTAATAAAGTGCGAGTCATACATCATCGGTGAATCTTCGGGAAGCGACCCATGAGATCCCCGGATATGTTGGCAGTAAATTCGGTCGTCGGACTATCCGAACACGTAAGTACCTCGTACTACGTTTTTACCGATTTACAAGACAAGGTTAGCTTCTAGCAAAGCGCCATGCCTACCCAATTCTCCAGAAACATGATTACAGGAATAAGTGATCTATGTCATGCGTAGTATACGTAGTATTGTCTCTGTCGATCCAGTATCGGATGATCACGTGCTAGGCCTGGGGCTGGAATTGTGTCTGCCCCGTACGAAGCACATGTCAGATCTCTGGTAACTAGTCTCTATAATCGGATAAACATGACCTAGTCATAATATCCCGATAGCTCGAGCATATAAGAGAACGAGTTCCGTATCCTATGTGACCATCATCTCCACTATGACTGGAGTGATACTTCCATCTCGACATCACACCCAATACACTACGATTCTCAATATACCCAGCATTGGCGTACACAGAACCTGTTAAAGTCCTGGACGACCGCAACCAAAGTATATTGATTGTCGCAAGTATTAGCGGTGCAAGTCTCAGGTTAAGACCAAATACACCTATCCTGATTTCGTACTTCCATAGACACATAGTCATACTACCAATGGAATTCCGAGGGGGTCTATCCAGAGCGAAGCTGTTTCCCGTACCATCAGTAAAACACAAGCTCCTATTACACTTGCATGAGTATCTTATACCCAAATATATGAGAACTATGCCGTTGTGCTCTCACAAACGCGCAGAAGTGTAATACTAGTCTTTTACGTATTTATCGATGTCCGATCTCGATAATACTCTGACTAGGGATATTTAATGATTTATCCTTCATGGATTGATACTGTCTCATATCATTCTCAATCCAGTAACAAATCACATGGACCTCCTATCATTTATATATCTTGGTGATCTAATCACAAATGATAAGAGTGCAATCTCCTTTGTCACATAGTTAATTTGTACAACAACACCATGATATGTATAAATAGTGACGCTATGGGTCATAATTGTCCAACTACATGTATCCGGATAATACCAGAGATATAGATGTAAACGTCAAATCTCTAAAGGTATTATCTCGTCGACGTATCTATTAGCAATTTCTAAATAACAATCGGAACTCACTTTCGAAGTATACTGTGGCCACAGATTTAACAGACTGCTAATCATATATGGACTACCTATGCTCTATACACAGAACCGACGGATCCTATCTTGATACACATAGGATATCTTGAGGATCGGTCCACACCCAACGAACAGACGGAGGTCTGATCTAAATAGATCGGTGACGTGATTGCCATCTAAGTGTGGAGGATGTCTCATACATCCACAGTGGTATCTCAAGTCGAAGGACCACTATGCTACTCAACCCGAGAAGATTCTTATTGACGTTGGTGTACCATCCATTAAGATTCTTCGGTGAGTCGTTCAGTGTTTATCTATTATAAACACCTACACGTCTATACGAGTCTCTCTATACTCATGGTTCTTTGGGATAAACCATCGGACCAAGTCTCGATATACGACATGTAGTAGTCTCAACAGATTTGACTAACCGACCCGTGTTAGTGAATCTTGACCAGGAACTATATTTGATAATATACATTTAGCAGTGACACTTCCCAATGTCAATTACAAACTAACTTTGTAACTGTGTACTGCATCATATATTATCGGGCCTTTGTCTAATATATACATATCACTAAACCACATTTAGTTTCAATTTAATCGTAATCAGATCGAATACGTATATAAAAACAAGAGGTGCAACCATAAATAAGTAATATTATGGAAAAATGAATTGATCATATTCATGAATCAGACATAAATACGGTCCGGATTGACGCTCCGAGCACTAACCCCAACAATTTCTCCCACTTGCTCTTGTGCCAATCCACAGTATCATATACACATCTCAATGTGTATCGTATACTCATGGCTCTCAAAAGCTCACCTAGCACTTAAGAGGAAGGCAACAAGAAGTAGGTCCGCTATAACATATTGAGTTTGTCAGACAAACTTCATCGTTTCCCATAGGCAGCATCATTCATATTTTGTAGAATCAAAATTATACATCAATATGACTCTGATGCTACATCAGTATTGTGCTACAGCGACTGAGTTTTCCAAGTATTTAGGGATCAAATCCAAAATACTATGAAGACAACCGCAAGCACAACATCATGCAAAACTTCTAATTTATAAGGTCAATATGCAACTTCATAAGTCAATACTTCATAAGTTGCATCTAATTCCACTGAAACAGTAGAATCATGTGTGACACTCCCACTGTAACTTTCCGACTCTTTATGACGTAGACAATCTAGCGTCATAATTAAACCAAAAACTAATCTGACCCAAAAGATTACAGACTAAATGCTCCATGAATTAAAAACTCATTCTTAATATCTCACAGATCACAAAGAACATGTTTCAAGATCCATCCTATGGTCTATAGGATATCAAAATAACTCGTAACAATTACGATTAAATCGATATCTTTAATCGCACATAATAAAGTATTCATTATATCATCATCAAATGATACATAAGATTAATTAGACATTCTAATCAATATCTCTTTCGAAAAAAGAATCATCATTTACGAAAGATGAATACTATATACAAGACACACATTAACTGTCAAACAATTATACTAACTGTCATACATATAGCCTAGTTATGTCCTTTATTAGATCATATCTAATGCACGAATTATAGGAGTATCTCACAAGTCTCTTGGTTTTATATCTTATATAAAATTTTATATCGAATATAACAGAGACTACTCCCACTATTTTCACGGAGTAAAGAAGACTTAGGTAAACCTTTTACCTTACAAACATCTCATTATTACTATAATAATGATAATGTTGTTAGGATATATAACACTAGAAAGTAATTTGTACGCTCCCACTAACCCTTCAATCACATATGTATTCTCTATACTTTGACAAGATCAGACAATCTGACTGATATCAAAAATAGAGAACACGAATTTTCGGAAGACTTATCCGAGTCTACAATAGGCTCTATAAGCTAGCACACTAAACTGCGATCTCAGCAGAACACAAACTCTAGGGCCATTTCAGAATGAACTCTTCAAACAAAGAAATCACAACTGATCTCTTATCTGAATAAGTCATTCAAAAATGCCACTTTGCATTCTTTAGCTAAAATGTACAGTTTAATATCAACATTAACCAATATATCTTTAATTGTTCAATTAGGGTGACTAGAGACAAGTTTTCTCAGAATGTATAATAGATTGTTGAGTATAAATTTTCTCACTATCATACTATAAAGGTCAAACCTTTAATAAGTTCACACCGCTTTCGCTGCGCAAACAATTAGCACATATCATGAACTAATTCATAATGAAAGCTTAATCAAGTTCAAAACTTGATCGTAGTAAGCTATGAACAATCTTAGATCTATACTTCAATGATAAACTTCCAGAATCGATATCAAATATCGCTTCCATTATAAGTTATAGGATAATTTTCTTCGGTAAGAAAACAACAGAACCATTAAGTATTAAATACTCGTAAATGATTCTGATATTCTATTAGACTTATATAGAAGATGTATAAGGGTTGTTTCATCTTATTAATTACATAGTTCCAATTATAGTTTATCATTCTCACATTTGACTTCAATAAGTCAAGTCTTTTCTACAATTGTTAACATCTGATGTTACACACCAAGTAATAAAATGATTTTATTACTTAGGATCGTAGGAAAGATATTCTATCAAATAGAATACAATATTCTATTAAACAGAATAAATGATAAACTTTTACTTATACCTACGAGGTGTAAGTAATTTCCATTATATAACTATTATATAAAAGAAAGATTCAAATCTCAAACTTTTCAAGATTCGGATCTTCTACCTATACATATCATATATGTAACTGTAGAAAATAATGGAACCTAAATTAAAAAGATGAACTAGTGTTACTGGAGCATATCCCCAAGAGTATTGAAACTAATTCGGTAACATTCAATATCAAACGAATCAAATCATATAAGATTCGACTGCTGCCACTACTCAATTCCATCAAGATGGAATCGTGGAAGAATAATATTGAATAAGAATCATATTCACTGAATAACCTTAGAACTAATTGCTTTAAATTCATATGATTGATTGTATCAAAGATCTTTGAACAATTCAAAGACATGTAATGAATTTTAAGGATAGAGTTCTCATAAAACTTCAGATTGAATATATTTGAACAAGTCAAAAATGTTCAACCTACGTTTCATCAGAACAGATTGAAAGTTCTTGATCATTTCAAGATGTTTAATATGTGTTCTTTCAGAAACACGTAACTAAGTTATGAAAATTCATAAACTAAGTTACGAAGTAAAGAAAACTACCTTATGCAATTACAATTCATTAAACTACATACATCTAATGTATCAGTTTAATAAATCTGGTGGTCCAATGACAAATCATTGGTTAAACGAGATTTTAATCACCTTCCCGAATACATATTCATTAAATGGATAAGGATATGTGGTTTGATCTTGTATCAAACCATCCTTTACCATACGGAATAAGCATCCAATGCTCAAGTGATAAAATCTCATAAAGCACCGTTCTAAATTATTTACTTTACCGAATAATTTTTCTTAATGTTTATCTCTACGTCAATGACACTACTAGTTATATTTAAAATATATAACAATTGTTTATAAAGAACAAGTAACTATCCAATAGTCGTAAGTTCCGATATCAAATATCAAAACAATCGTTAAGTAATATTTTAAATAACTAGACGGGAGATCTGGTATCCAATACATATAGTTGTAGTATTGTGAAAATCGATATTTTCTATACACAACTATACGCATCTAATTTCTTTAGCTTTACTATTTACATTCAACTATTCACAACAATTGCAAATAACTGATTAGCAAATTGTGTCAGACACATTGCCTCTAAAGGTAATTAAAGCTAAGAAACGTCATTACTAGATAAACAAATACCTAATGGGGCTTTCTTAATGCCAATCAAGAATCTCGAGACATGAACTAATTCAAGTCAATTCTTACTGCATAAGAAACTATTCTCTCTAAAGTATTATATCCTAAAAGGGATATCTATCTAGATTATCTATCATGACTTAGAAACTAAGTCATTAACCATCTTGATTTTTGAAGAAAATTGGAAAAACAGTTCCCGATGGTTTAGACTAATCTAATAATATCATAGTCTAGTATTATCTAGAACCTATTCTAGAATAACTGCAACCAAGAGTCAAGTCAGATAACATATCAAAATATGTGTGCAGTAAATAAAAGTTCAATTCTATATAAACAATAGAATAAGGAAACGAACAAGCGGCTATTTCCACAATAATACACACTGCCTAAGTTATGGAATTTTTAAACTTAGCAGTGCCTCCCACTATTTTACGTAATACCGTAATCCCCAACGGAAAAACGAGAATTCAATAATTAAATCGAATTCCATAATGGGAAGAGGACCCCATTAATATATTTCGACTCACAGTAGAGGTACGGTCTCGCCTACGTATATTCACAGGTAGACAACTCATTGTCAATCACTCACTAGTGACTCTTGGGTTTCCGGTCCTGGTCGTTTCTCGTTGTGACTGCTAAGGCAGGCCCACAAGGAGACATGCCAAGGTTAAACTCGTCAATGATAAACTCAAGCTATTTACGTAACCCTGACAACTAGGGTACGTTCAGGATTGCGTTTTCGCTTAAATTTATCTAGTATCTGACATACATCCGGTATAAATAAATCTCTTTCGACTACACCCTCATAGCAGAGACACAGTCTCAGATGTAGTCATGGAAAAATATTAATAAACCGTATTGACAAGACGGACCAAGAAATAAATATTCCAAATACTGGTTACTTTAAAACCTTATTAAGCGGGGATATTCCATAAAGTGTCATACATTTTAAATTTAATCAAATTAAATGAAAGCATGCATGTATTAAGCAAAGACAAGAAAAAACATTAGATTTTAAAGGGCTAATCATCACGGGGTGTCCAGAATCAGACTCGCTCTGATACCATTTTGAAGGGGTTTAATGGCGGAAATTCGGTAACGCAGCGGAAACGTGGAAAATCATAATTTTCCGATTTCAAAATTTTTCTCGGATCAATTAAATAAACTTATTTATTTAATTATCCAATTATCAAATTCTGAAAAATTACACAATAGATCAAATTTCTTGGTAATTACCGAATTGCCCCAAAACTTTGTAAATTGATTATTTTAGCCCAAAAATTATCAAATATAATTTTGGATGATTCTAAATCATTTCTAAAATGTTTTTCAACACATCCAATGTATCAAAATCAGATTTAACACAAATCTACAATTTTTGAGTAATTTCCGTGAGCACCCCAAATTTTCAAGTAATTGCATTTTGGTCCCTTTTGTTCAAAACATGCCAAGATCAAATCCAATCAACCCAAAAATTTACATGCATCATATTAATACCATAATACATCACATATATGAAAATCCCCAAATTTGGAGTGAGTTATGAACCCTAATTTTTCAATTTCATCAAATTGTCCAATTTCACCAAATTTACAAAATCCAACACTTTAATCCATTCAATACTTCACCAATCTAGCCTCACCATTTTGAAACAACTCTAGAACAATTCTAGGTCACCAAGGAGTGGCTTACCAACTCTATAATGACAACTTGATTTTCCAAAAATCAAAAGTAAAGCTTTGAAACCATTTCAAGCTTACTTACACGCATCAATCTTTCATCAAAGTTCACAACCAAAATAAACACAAACTATAAGAAGAGAGACAACATCAAAGCATCACAAATTGAAGCTAAGTATGTTAAAAATATTTTTCATGTTGGAGGAATTGAAAGAAAACTTAAAAATGCTTAAGATTTCCAAGATTTTCTTCTTTTCTCCAAACCTTTTCTCTCAACCACTTTTGTGTTCTATTTTTGTGTATATAAACTTCTCTAACCCTAAAAGATGAAACAAAACAATATATACCTCACCCAAAAAGCCCTTGGCCGAAAATTAGGTATATAAAATATCTAGATATTATTTTGTTTCATTTAAAGTTACTTTAATCAACTTACAAATTTTATCATTACACCTTTAATGAAAATTCATAAGTACACAAAAGCAACTTAAAAATATAACAATTATATTTATTTTAGGGTCATGGCCGAAAATTATAAAAGAAAAAGGAAATAGATATTTTTATTTTAAATAATTTAATCAAATATCTAAAGAAGTCAAAATCATTTTGACAACCTTTTCTTTAAGTATAAAGTAAACAATTTACACATATAATCATTTCCTAACTTTATCATTTGGTGATATATTTATATTTTAATTATATTAATTATTTAAGAATTAAATAAATAATTAATTAATTAAATACAAATATCTCAAATATATGTATTATATTTACTTTAAATATCTCAAATACATATATAAATTATATATGTCAAGTACCTTTATTTGATAATTTATTAATGTGTATTTAATAATATCATATATTAAATACAAACACACATTAATTAGGAAATGACGGTTCGGCCCATTTGCATGTATTTTTCATTTAACGTTTAAACAATTTATAAATAATCACCATTATTTATAAAAGTCGCCATAGTATTCTACGAGTATATTTCATTAGTGAGACTCTCTAGATTCAGGTATATCCGTCACAAAATCCAATTTCGTGTCAATAACTTACCCACCCGTAAATTATGATGACCGCGGATAAACTCGTTGAATCATACAGGTTGAGGTCATTGCATACGTATAATCTCTCCGTCACAGGTATCCGGATAATACCAGAGATATAGATATAAACGTCAAATCTCTATAGGTATTATCATGTCGACGTATCTATTAGCAATCTCTAAATAACATTCGGAACTCACTTCCGAAGTATACTGTGGCCACAGATTTAACAGACTTCTAATCATATATGGACTACCTATGCTCTGTACACAGAACTGACGGATCCTATCTTGATACACACAGGATATCTTGAGGATCGGTCCACACCCAACGAACAGGCGGAGGTCTGATCTAAATAGATCGGTGACGTGACCGCCATCTAAGTGTGGAGGATGTCTCATACATCCACAGTGGTATCTCAAGTCGAATGACCACTATGCTACTCAACCCGAGAAGATTCTTATTGACGTTGGTGTACCATCCATTAAGAATCTTCGGTGAGTCGTTCAGTGTTTATCTATTATAAACACCTACACGTCTATACGAGTCTCCCTAGACTCATGGTTCATTGGGATAAACTATCAGACCAAGTCTCGATATACGACATGTACTAGTCTCAACAGATTTGACTAACCGACCCGTGTTAGTAAATCTTGACCAGGAACTATATTTGATAATATACATTTAGCAGTGACACTTCCCAATGTCAATTACAAACTAACTTTGTAACTGTGTACTGCATCATATATTATCGGACCTTTGTCTAATATATACATATCACTAAACCACATTTAGTTTCAATCTAATAGTAATCAGATCGAATACATATATAAAAACAAGAGGTGCAACCATACATAAGTAATATTATGGAAAAAGAATTGATCGTATTCATGAATCAGACATAAATACGGTCTGGATTGGCGCTCTGAGCACCAACCCCAACAAGAACGTGGTACGAGGTATGCACGTGTTTGGATAGTCCGACAACTGTATTTACTGCCAACATATCCATGAATCTCTTGGGTCACTTCCCAAAGATTCACCAATGACATTTGACTCATATAGAATTAATATGAGATTAATAATGAGAGAGAGAATTAATTTGGGATTAATTATGACAATAATTAATTTGGGATTAAATTCATATAGAAGAGAGAACGCGATTAATTTAGAATTAATCGATAAAATAAATATATCGGATATATTAATTGAAATTGGATTTCAATACTAAATTAAAATTGGATTTTAATTCTGGTGAACGAATTAATTTAGAATTAATTCGAAAGCGACTATCATAATAATTTTGCGAGGCATAATTATTTAATTAAATTGGATTTAATTATGTCGCGACAACGAATTCGTTTAATTCGGAATTAAACGAACCCCAACCCAAGCTTAGTTGTGTGTTGAGTAAGCCAACACAAATTTTGAATTTAAATGTGGTGGGACCATATCACTTACATCACTTGTCAAAAGTTGATATGAGTAGTTGGCTACATTTATTAATTGGATTAAACACTCAACTATAAAAACACAACTAAAACTATTCACTCTCTCTTCTTCCTTGCACTTTGTCGTGAGCTTCTTCTCTCCATTGAGAAATTTTTTCTTCGAAATTTCACATAGCTAGCACTTGGAGAGTCAAATGAGGTGTTAGAGAAACTCACCCAAGGCTTAAACAACAAATCAAAAGCTTGGAGCTTCATCCAAAAGAGCAAAATTCCGAATTTTCTTCAAATCAATGTGAGTTATTCCGCAACTTTTACTTGATTATTTCACACACAAATCATGTTTAGAGATCTTGTGGCATGTCTTAGAGACTAACATATAGTTGTGTCTTTAAAAAATTAAAACTACAAAAGACAAAAACATTTTCTAGCACAAGACATTTAATAAATCCCAAGAGTCCCCAAGGCCCAAGGCTCATATTTGATTAATTAAATATTTATATTAAATATATTAATTATTTATAATGTCATGCCAACCATCCATTCACCTCAAGCCCAAGCCCATGCCCAAACTTCATTTGTCCAATTTAATATAAAAGGTTATAAAACACTTATAAATTTTTCAACTTCCATTTACTTTTTAGATGTGAGACTACTCCCACTATTTCTATACAAACTTATCATTTTTAAATGGAGTTTATTCAAGTAGGGATTTTACTAATAGTTTTTAGGTGTAAAGCTTTTTATAAAAGAGTTTTAAGTGTTTGGTTATCATTTAGACTTTTTATTAAAAAAAATATAAAATTTCTTTATTAGATAAGTTTTTTTAAAATTATGTTATGAAATAAATGAAATAATATTGTTAAATTAAATATGTTATTATAGACAATTTAACATTTTTTTTAAAAAAAAAAAACTTTCAAATATCTACTCCCAAAAACCCAAATTTTGAGCTTTTTTTAGTAGAGTCAAAATAATTTTTTTAATTCTCAAAAACTCTATTTAAAATACAATCAAACACCATCAAAAATTTTGAATAGAATTTTTAGGATTAAAAAATTATTTTTACCTCTACTAAAAGACATATCAGAGCTTTTGCTTTCTACGGACTTAGATGTTTAAGTCACATATGCCAATTTAAAAGGGTGATTCGGTGCTCTTAGAGGCTTTGACTAAGTGAGTTTTAAACAACATTCTTTAGTTGGTCACTTGAATTCAAATCCTATAAGATATAGGAGAAAAAAAAATTAATTTGGTTTCTGAAAAAAAAAAAAAAAAGAAGAAGAAGAAGAAGTGATTTGGCCATAACAATCTTGCGTGAGAACCACGCTCGTTAAAGCGTTGGGTCAGTCTCGCTTTCTTTGTTATCGAATTGCGTCTGGCCATCAACAATCTATACTCACGATACCTACCACAGAAATTGACATAATAAAATTTCAAATAAAACAAAAATGCAAATAAAAACATTGCACGTCCCTCATTTTCTCCAGTACTCGGGGCTCCGGCTGTTTATTATTAGTATTAATCATTTAAATTCGTGTTAAAATCGGTGTTAAATTGAATTTTGAATTGATTTTTTTATTTATTTATTATGATTAGATATTATATAATAATTAAATTTGTTGACGGATGATTTTCGTCCCAGTGGTAGTTTTGAGATAACTCTCCCGAGACAATCTTCCTTCAACTTTGAATTTATTTGGTTATGAGGAGACCAAAGACAAATGTGGCAAGACACAAAGTTAACACAAAAATCGACAGAGAGTGTTTAATGTGGTTCGGCCGAACTGATCCAGCCTACGTCCACGGACACAAAATAGATGGGGTTATTTTATTACCAAACCGAGCCCTACCGACCTATTTAAGTGCAGGTCTAATAGTAACCGAGCTGTTTGTTGTTGTTTTTTGTTTCTTACAAATAATGCTAGCATAAAAAGTTTTACAACCCTTACAAATGAGATCACCCTCTCATTATATACTAATGGATATACAATACTATTCCTATATCTTTGTGATGCCAGTATTGCAGGTTTCCGGCGAGTTGACAAGCGTTCTTCCCCATCTATCATCGCCGAAAGCAAAGTTTACCCTCTGATTTCATGTCACATCATGCCGTAAAAGTACATTGTCCCGCCTTTTCATTGATGATGACAGCCTGTAAGATTTCAAATACGAAAGGGGATTTCAGAGTGAAAAGTCCAAATTATCCTGGTCACGCGTCGCTTATAGGACGTCGGCCAGTAAACTTGCCGAACACCTCGATTGCTCCCGCCCCGATCCATAATATCCGAGCTCATCAACTTTGGCGCCCAATGAACCTTCTTCGGGTCTTCGGGTATTCAAAATGACCCTCCTCAAAGCCAAATCTCCATGGATGAAGGACCGAGCTTGAACTTTCTTGTCATAAAGAAAAGTCATTCTCTACTGATAGACAGTCGCTCTCATAGCCAACTTCTCCCGCTTTTCTTCGACCAAGTCGAGATGATTCCTGACGAGCTCTTTGTTCTGTTCGGTCTCAAAATTCCAGACCCGGTGCGTGATCATCCCGATCTCTGCCGGAATTACTGACCATAAGCCAAAGAAAAAGGAGTTTCCCCATGGAGTCCTTGTAGGTTGTTCGGTGAGCCCATAATACTTCCGTCAATTCTTTGACCCACAGCCCTTTACAATATCTGAACCGGGCCTTCAGATTTGCCTTGATCATTTTGTTGGTAGCCTCGACCTTTCCGTTAGATTTGGGATGGGCAGGTGAAGCAAACCTCAAGGCGATTTGGAGGTCTTCACAGAGCTTTCTGAAACCCTTGCTGTCAAACTGTTTCCCGTTATCAGTGATGATGGCTCGGAGGATTCCAAACTGGCAGACGATACTCTTCCTCACAAAATCTATCGTTTTCTTCTCTGTGATTGTAGATAGGGGTTCAGCCTCTACCCATTTGGTGAAGTAGTCAATGGCGACAATGACATACTTGGCATGTCCCCGCCTCGTTGGCATTGGCCCGATGATGTCTAGCCCCCACTAGACGAACAACCAGGGGCTGACCAGATTGGTCAACTGTTCAGCAGGTTGATGATGAATGTTGGCATTCTTATGACATCCCTCACATTTTCGAGCTACCTTCATTCTGTCTTGGTGTATGGTTGACCAGTAGAACCCTTGCCTCAACGCCTTAAATGCAATTGACTATCCCCCGGTATGGCCCCCGCAGATTTCTCCGTGAATCTCTCTGAGCACATAATCTGCTTCCTTGGTTGTAAGACACCTCAAAAGTGGCACTGTATGCCCCCACCGGTACAAGACTCCTTCAACCAAGTAAGATTCTGAGCTTCGGTACTTCAACTTTCTTGCCTCCTTCCTATCCTAAGGTGTATTCCATGTCTCCAATTAACTCCTGATTGGGTCCATCCAAGAGGTCCTCCCTTATGTATCCACTTCCATCACCTTCGGCTTCCCAACGTTTTTTTCCTACACGCAAATCAAATGGATGGTCCTAGGCTTTTCTGACTTAATTGAGGACGCCAGCCGACCCAACGAGTTTGCCTGATGGTTGTTTTCTCGACCAATCTGCTCGAACTGCACGCTATATATTTCCCCAATCATCTTCCTCACCTCGGCCACATAAGCCATCATGTTAGGCTCTGGCCTGAAACTCGCCCTTCAGCTGTTGGATGGCCAGCTGAGAGTCGTTCTTTACAATCATGTCCCTAACACCCACCGCCGCGCAGAGCCTTAAACCAGCCAGAATGGCCTCGTACTCAGCCTCATTGTTTGTGGCATCAAAGGCGAATCTTAGGGCACATACCACCTCATCACCATCATTGATCCGCAAGACAACCCCAGCTCCACAGCATTGTGAAGTGACTGAACCGTCCACCGAAAAATCCCACGTGGTCTTCGGAACTTTCAAAACCTGCGGCCCTGTAAACTCGGCCACAAAATCGGCTAGAGCCTACCCTTTTATCATCGCTCTCGGTAAATAGGATATATCATGCTCACTCAACTCCACCGACCACTTCACTAACCGACCTCACTCATCATCTTCGCTTAGGTATACCACTCTCTTTCCTTCTATTATCTCGTTTCTCCTCCGACTTGGACCAGCCTCCAACCTTCCATTATTCACTTTTTCTAGTCTTTCCAGCTTCTCCAACATGACCTTCATGAGGGTCTGGTTCTCCTCCATATCCTTCTGCATGCTTTCCTCATTTTTTCCTATCCACTCTGTTGTTGAACTCTCCGACGATCTATAGTTCCCATCTTCCGTCATCGTCCTACCACGCAAGCTGCTTTTTGTTCTTTCCCCACAGACGGCGCCAACTATTGACGAGTGATTTTCATCCCAGGGGTAGTTTTGAGATAACCCTCCTGAGACAATCCTCCTTCAACCTTGAATTTGTTTGGTTATGAGGAGACCAAAGACAAATGTGGCAAGAGACAAAGTGAACAAAAAAATCGACAGAGAGTGTTTAACGTGGTTCGGCCGAACTGATCCAACCTACGTCCACGGACACAAAATAGATGAGGTTATTTTATTACCAAATCGAGCCCTACCGACCTGTTTAAGTGAAGCTCTAATAGTAATCAAGCTGTTTGTTGTTGCTTTTTGTTTCTTACAAATAATGCTAGAATAAAAAGTTTTCCAACTCTTACAAATGAGATCACTCTCTCCTCATATACTAATGGATATACAATATTGTTCCCATATCTTTATGACGCCAGCATTGCAGGTTTCCAGCGAGTTGACAAGTGCTCTTCCCCATCTGCCATCGCCGAAAGCAAAACCTAACCTCTGATTTCATGTCACATCACGCCGTAAAAGTACACTGTCCCACATTTTCATTAATGATGACAACCTGTAAGATTTCAAATACGAAAGGGGATTTCAGAGTGAAAAGTCCAAATTATCCTGGTCACGCGTCGCTTATAGGACGTCGGCCAGTAAACTTGCCGAACACCTCGATTGCTCCCGCCCCGATTCATAATATCTGAGCTCATCAACTTGTTCCAGGAGGTAAGCTAACATCAAACCGAGCCGCCGGTCTACTGTGGTCGGCCTCAGTTCTGATATTGTTGGTCTATGAAATCTGCGCTAGTTCCAAGGAAGAAATACTCGGATTCTCTTACTGCCCGAGAACTTACCAATACATCTGGACGTCTGATCCTCTGAAAATAGAAGTTCCCTCTTTGCCATTGTCGAACCGTTTGAATATCCTATTTGCATAAATCTCCATCAACAAAATTTAATTGAATTTTAATAGCATATGATTATTAAAGTATGTGTGGCATAATATTAAGAAAAATTTTACACAATTCAATCCATTTTCTATTAGTAATTATTAAGGATAGTAAAAATTCCCTCATGGATTAGAAACCCTCGATACATTAGAGGTAGATAAATGGATAATTTTCATACCCGTTAATTAATAAATTGGATATGGATATTAACATTTCATTTCTTACCTGACTCGTTATTATCTTTTGTAATTATACAATGCTTCCACTTTTGACACCTCATTTAATATGTCTTTTCCCCCTTTTGGGTTAAAAATTCTTATAAAGAAAAATATCTTTTATTGCAAAACGATCCGGAGCAGTCTTGAATTTTAGGGTTTAAATGAATTTTTAAAATATGTAGATTTTATTGATAAAAAAATATATTTTTTAATTTTTTTAATGAGTATTAACTTCTTCTTTTTAATATTTTAGGACCATAATTTGAACTCAAATTATGGTCAAATTTTCAATGTTAACATTTCATGTCTATAAATAAGGCTTTGGATTCTCATTTTCAATTCACTGAATTTTCCTATACATTATCGTACAAGTCTTGCATATTAGGAGATCTTGAGTTTTCATAATCAAGAGAGTTTCTATCATTTATCATTGTTCAAGTTCTTGTGAAATGAATGCCCATTCTACAAGAAGCATCCAAGTAATCCTGGAAGAACGTTAGCCACAAGACATTTTTGAAGCATCGACGCGGGGCTAATAAGTTCTTAAGGATAGAGGCAACTCGACTTGGATCCATTTTTTATCATCTTCAACATTTTCAAGATTTTTCTAAGTCTTTTAGTTATTGTTCTGATTTTGGTAATTTGTATGTTAAACTTGTTTAATGACACATATTATTCAACATTCAGTTAGTAATTTTTATTTTAACATTGAGTAATGAAGAATATAACTGTATAAAGTAATGTCCACCTAGTCAAATATTGACCGTTTTGGGAGTTTAATGAGTGGTCCAATAACTTAGTCCCTAGTTCCTCGTAGTTTTATTTTTTGTATAGTTGATGAAATCTTTTACTTATAAGCACATGCCGAAACTCTATCTAAACAATATATGATATTACAATTCATCTTTTGGGCCTAACAACCTCGTTGACACATTAGTTGGAGAGCAGGTTTCGATATCATTTGTAAGATCCAACTTAACTAGTTAGTTATTGTCCGCTTTGACAACTTAGATATTAGCCCAACAAGCTAGTCCATAGCCCCGGTAATATCCCACTTTGCTTGGTATAGAATTTGGGCATGCGCTTATAAGTAAGGGACTTCCATAACTAGTTATAAGCATTTTGGGTGAGCCTTGAACTATCCAGATATTCTCATTTTAGATATTGATATGTTTTAAAATACAAATTTGAAAGTCATACCATATTGATTAACTCAAATTTAACACTATTATAAGGGTAAATTCTCGTTTATTCCATATATTTTGAAAATGCATCAAGACACCCCTACAATTAATTTTGTTATAATTAAAGTTTAATTTTCCGGAGTTTTTATGGTAAAAATAAGATATCTCACATATTTTTCAATCAATATTTGAATGATATTACTATAAAATCTCTGGAAAAAAATAACTTTTAAATTTAACTATAAGAGAACTAATTGCAAGGGACGAAAATAATATTTAAACCAAAATATAAAGACTAAACGAGTATTTAATCGTTATTATAGTTATAGTTGGACCATGTGCTATACTTTAAATTAAATTTCATAATACAAACATTCCCATTAGAGAATGATTTGTGATTAATAACATAAATGCACACAATTTATTTTCTATATAAAATTTAAAATAAATGTGTGGGTTTAGAAATATCCCAATAAAATTATTAAACCTTCAATAAATTTTAATGATCAGTTGAGTTAAATTTTGGTTGAAGCTCAATATATATATATATAAAATTAAAAATGACCGATTCTGTAAATTTATATAGCTCTCTAAAATGGTTTACACATCATTCAACAACTATTCGACATTGATTTTGTGAATTATTTAAGAAGCTAACACACGTAGCAGGCCATCAAAGTAATGGATGTTAAAAGTTTCAATAATAAGTACTAGTTGGACAAAAGCTTTTCCTCAAAAGCATTTATTAATTAGAAGGCCAAAATTGGCCATTAAAAGCACTTTTAATGGTGTCCTCTTCTGCTAAAGTAGTTTAGTTCTCAATAAGCGTGGTTTAGTGGTATATAATTCATGACTTAATTTTGAGGTCTTGCGTTCGAATTCATTGGGTACGTTTCTTATAACAGTTTGTGACAGCCGGAATTTTTACACGTTCTACTTAAGTCTGAAAGAGATAATTTGACAACGGAATTTCCAACGATTCCAAATATATATATATATGTCAAGTTTTTAATAATATCAACATTTCAATTGTGTATAATGGGAAATTATAAACAGTGAGGGAACCAAATCCCATCAATTAAGGGCCAATAATTAAAGTAGGAAATTATGATAAGAATAAGAATCCGACTTTCAATTATTAATAGATTTAATAGTTGAAAAATGTAATATAAAAATATAATTAAATTAACTAAATCTGGTTTGCATGTAGGCCAATGACACCTTGTGGTGTAATTAATTATTGACTTGTAAGTCATAACAAGAAAAAGTATGTGGGTTATTAATTAAGTGTGGGCATTATTAATTAGTTAGTCATAAAATGAGATTATTGTCAAGTTGGTTTAAGCCCACTAATGGGTTGTTCCGGTGGACACGTGTCATTTAGGCAAAACCCTCAACAACTCAAAAGTGCTTTTTGTGGTTTGCCAGAAGCAACTTCTTGTTTAAACGTTTGGTATTCCAAGTCGAAGAAAGATGTCATGATCTAACTTTTTTTTTTTTTTTTTTTTTTTTTATATAAATAACCGAGGTGTACAGGATAGTTTATGCGTACCTCATTAGTTAACAAATTTTAAGATAATTTATTGGCCTAAAAGTTCGCAATCATATTAATTTAATTAATCACATATGTAAATGGTATTTTTTATACAATCATATTATTTTTTTGTTTATCATTGAATAAGTTCCTTGAGAAAAGATAAGATGAATATCGAATTTACTTAAAAACTCAAGATTCAAGAAAATAAATTTAGGTGAATATATATTTTAATCTTATTGTGCTTAGATTATACATTATTAAACATTCAAGAGCTCAATAACTCATATCCTCTTAGAACAATTTTAAAACCTTTTAAGCTTTATCGGAAAAATATCTACTTGAAAGATTTCTAAATTTATTAGGCTAAATCATAATTCCTTAAAAATTATGAAATCTTTGACTAACTTATTAAATTTCAAAGTTTGGACATATTTGAAAAAAAACATATTGGATAATTTTTAAAACCTTTATGGTCTTCATATACTTATTAATTCCGATGAAAAATGGTATCCTTTAAAGATTTCAAAAATGTTGGGTTAAGATATAAATTATGTAAAATTTTATAATTTTGAACTAAAATGCAGAAAATTACAATGTTTGGTCAAACCGAATATATATTTGGTCAAATTAGATTGGGTGGTTAAACCGACTAATTGGTTGTGTGTTAAGTTGTAAAATTCAGAATTTCGAAATGCTTCCAGAATGTTCTCGGATCGCAATTAAGGTCTCGGAACGAGACGATATTGGAGAATAAGAGTTCAAGTGTTGAAATAAAGCTCGAACTATTTTAAAGTGGAGAATTATTGTATTGAAAATCGCGTAATTCGAAAGAACCGATTACGCGAATTACGTATATTATTTTATACAGAGGAAGATTCAGTTTTTTGATTATAAAAATAACAAACAAATTTCAATTGAGGTTATTCTTAAACCGTTGGACTTTTTTTCCCAGAATAACAACTTGCGTGTTGAATATTTTTCGAAATTCGCATCATAAAGGCCTTAAAATGAAATTTTTTGAAATTACCCTACATTGTGACCAAGTGTAAATTTCAAGGGTCAATTCAAAATTTTGGAAAATTTGTTTATAAAAATGTGCTGATTTTTTTGGAAATAATAAAAAAAAAAATGACATAATCACATCCAAATTTGGGGGGCGAAGAGAGAGAAACGAGACTTGGTCGGTGGATGGCCTTTCGGCCACCGACACCGGCACATGTCATCACCGGCAAAAGCGTCTCATTGAGACATTTCCGATGGCGGTGGTGGGCCCTTCACGCGCTCTGTATAGGTCCCACTAACCCAAAGAAACTTCGAGAAAGATTGCTCTAATCCCATATCTTTGCGCTCTGTATGGGTCCCACTCACCCAAAGAAACTTCGAGAAAGATTGCTCTAATCCAATATCTTTTCTTCAATTCATGTGTCGATCCACCACCAGATCAAAACTCTCATATAGTACTACAAGATGATGGTGATGATTTCTCTGATCCGTGCTCGATGGCACGCCGACGAGGCAAAAACAAATTGTATGTGAGGCCTATATAGCTAGGCACCTCCAAATAGAATTTTGACCACACCAGCATATTCGTGGACTCGTTTGGGGTCTGTTGTTGTCCTCAGAATCTTAGTAAGACATCCCAGTAAAAGTCGTTATTTTCAAGTTTATCGTATTATTTTCAAATGTTCCTCGTAGACTCGTAGAGTAATGTATTGATGTGTATTAAGTTGATTGTGCTAGAGTATGTTGAATATGAGTTATTTGTAGAATCTGAGCGAAATCAGAGATAATTAGATCGATCCAATAAGTAAAGCGAGTTTCCAATAAATTCGGGTTTCGCGTGCATCTGTGCTTTAATTAATGTAATTATGGATATAGCTTAATTATGATGATATGATAATATTGTAGTATGGCAGGTAGTCATAGACATCCATTGTGTGTGTGAGTGTACTTAAACCAGAATATATAGCTGTAGATTATTATAGACATAAATGGAAGATCTCAAGAACAATGTAGATACAAACATAGTATTAGCGATATTGAGATATAAAATATGAGTATAAGCATATGTGTGCATGCGTATGTAATCAATGACAAATATAAAGAATATATAGAAGTTTTAAGTGTATTAGATCAGTAACCAGAACTTATCTACCAGATATAGATACTTAGTTTATGTAACTAGTTTTGACTACAATGACGACTTAGTTATGAGTATCTTGGTATTGGGAATCAGAATTTGGTACAGTATCATGTAACAGTTCTTTAAGTATTGATATATGTAGTCAACTCCACATCGGAGTACTTGTGTCGTTGTGTATATTATATATGATGATGATGTCATGTATTTTCTTCTATATCTAATTAAGACCTTAATGTGATATGTTTCAGAAACTTACTTCAATGTGTATAGTACATTGTTGGTTGTGATTTAGATTTAAAGTTTGAAAATGTTTTCAGAAATACTTCCAAAAAGAGTTTAATTCTATTTTTGGACCGAAACAGTTTTGATCTGAATGTGGATCTAGTTACATGAGATGTACCGATATATCTGATGCTATGTGTGAGCATATTGCATATGGATATAATTGTTGAGGTAGGGCACGAGCCCACTCTGTATATATTGGATGTCAGGGATGTCATCGGTTCATGATTGATTATAGCTGACTATGTTGGTTTGTATATGGATGATGACATTGTGTTGTATGGTTGCAATGATTGGTTATTGCATAGCACGACATACATGATTGATTATTACATCGTACGACATACATGTTCATATGGTTGCAATGATGATGAATACACATTTTGCATATCCAGTGAGAGACCCAAAGCACATGGGCAGAGACAGATTCAGGGTTGAGGATGACGATACATAATGCTTCTAGGTACCCCAATTCAGATATAGATCCAGGAACAGGGGACGACGATACGTAACGCCCTTGAATCTTATTTTAGTGATATGGGAGACGATGATACGTAACACCTCATGGCACTAGTTAGGTGTTTAGAGGGATGACGATACGTATCATCCCTAGATACCAGAGACCCGGTTGAGTTATTCTCGGATTCATTCAGTTGAATTGGGTCATTGGCGAGAGATTTCGTTTTATGATCAGTTTTGCACAGCATCAGTTTTTCAGATAAGATATCCAAATGATTGATTTTTTAACGAGTTTATAAAGATATGTAACTATGATATGATTTACACAGAGATTTATAGAGATCTTAATGACTACACAGAGTTTTCTAGTTTTTCAAATTCAAAAGTTTTTGCAAATACTTTTACAGTTTCCCAAAGCAATCGAGCTTTAGTTTCACCAGTTTTTTATGATATTTTCCTTGAGAATCCTTTTATAACTGCTTAGTTTTATAAATAATTGGTTTCCAATAGATAAGAGACTATAATTTTATCTAACAGATTTCAACACCATAGATGTAAAAGTCAATTTTATTCCCAACTGGTTTTGATATTTTCCGAAAAATGAGTTTTCTTGATTTTTAGATATGGTTTTAAGAGTTTGTTTTAAATTTTTAAAATTTTCAGATACATAGATTTCAGTTTTACAAATAGCTCGCCTCACGGGGCCAGATACAAATGCTCCCTATCCACTTACGATCATAGGATATGGACCTTGTATAGTTAGTCACCATATCCAACGGATGTATCTTTCTAGATATGGAATTTTCTAGATGTAGTGGATGTATGCCGTGATTGTATATATGTTGATGTATAAGATTATTAATGATGCATGATTATAGTTTCAAGTATTTTGGATTTCAATCTTCAGTTTCAATTTTCTTAAATAACAGAGGCTTTTCAGAAATTATCAGTTTCCAGATCCAATGACATGATTAGAATGTATATGTGTAAGTTCAGTTATATACGTGGTATGATTTGCATGTGGAAATGCATTATTGACTCATGATTAAAGTAAAAACTCAAGAATATGTGTGAGCGGTTATCACATCTCGAATTTAGGTTATGAGAACTACAGCCTATAGGATAGGTTTTGGTACTCAGTATCATTGTAGAAGTCAGTGTTAGGGTTGGTGCTCGGAGTTCCAATCCGGATCGTATTTATGTCCGATTCATAAATACAAGCAATATTATTTTCCATAATAATTACTAATTTAATGGTAGCACCCTTGTCTTTTATACGCTTATTCAATCTAATTGTGATTAGATATCTGATTACGATTAGATCGAAACTGAATTTGGTTCAGTGATACATGTATATTAGATAAATGTTAGGGTTGGTGCTCAGAGCGCCAATTCCCATTTGTATTTCTTTAAAAATACTTATGTAAAACGTTTTATTATGAATAATATAAGCAGTTTCTGTAATATAATATATTTTTAATATGGTAAAGACGTAATAGACCTTAGGATGATTAGTCATGATACTGTTGCAAAAGCGTCGTAACTGACATTGAGTTGTATCATGACGTTGTCATTCTTAGACAATTCATGGTCAAGGTTTACACTACTTGGTCAGTAAAGTACACCTGTTGAGATTGATACATGTCGTATACTGGAATATATGATTCCAATGGTTTCTCAATGAACCATGAGTCTTGGAGACTCGTATAGACGTGTAGGTGTTTATAGTGGATAAACACTGAACGACTCACCGAAGATTCTTAATGGATGGTACACCAACATCAATAAGAATCTTCTCGGGTTGAGTAGCATTTGTGGTTCTTCGACTTGAGACACCACTGTGGGCACATGAGACATCCTTCACACTTAGATGGCAGTCACGTCACCGATCTATTTAGATCAGACATTCGCCTGTTCGTTGGGTGTGGATAGATCCTCAGGGTGTCCTGTGTGTGTCGAGATAGGATCCGTCAGTTCTATGTAAGAAGCATAGGTAGTCCATATATGATTAGCAATCAGATAAAAACCATGGGCACGTGGTACACTTTAGAAGTCAGTTCTAAGTGTTCTCTTTTGAGATTGCTAATAGAGACGTCGACGGGATAGTCCCTATAGAGATTTGACGTTTACATCTATATCTCTGGGATATATCCGGATACCTGTGACAGAGGAATTATACATATGCCATGTCCTTGACCTGTATGATTCAGCGAGTTTATCCGTGGTCGTCATAATTTACGGGTGGGTTAATTATGTACACAAATTGGATTTCATGACGGATATGCCTAAATCTAGAGAGTTTCACAAATGAAATATACTGTAGAGCACTAGGGCAACATTTATAAATAATATTGATTATTTATAAGTCATTTAAAGGTTAAACGCAAAAGTATTGGATAATTATGACCCATAGTGTCACTATTTGTAAAAGACATTGTGGTTTTTGTACAAATTAACTATATGAGTATGGAAATTGCTATTTTATCATTTTGTAATTAGATTACTTGAATACATATAAATGATAAAAGTCCTTATAATTAGTTCCGGATTAATAAGATATGAGACAGTATCAATCCATAAAGGTTTAATCATTAAATATCCCTAGTCGTTGTATTATTGAGACTGGACATCAATAATACAGAATAGACTAGTATTGCACTTGTGCATGTTATGAAAGCATAACATCATACTTCTCATATATTTAAGTATTGTATACTTATGCAAGTGTGATATGAGGTTGTGTTTGCCGATGGTACGGAAACAGATTTGCTCTGGATAGACCCCTCAGAATCTCATTGGTAGTATAATTATGTGTTTATGGGAATCTGAATCAGGGTAGGTGTATTTGGTCTTAACCTGAGACTTGCATCGCTAATACTTGCGACAATCAATACGCTTTGGTTTTGGTCGTCCGGGGCTGTAACAGGTTCTGTGTACGCCTCTTCTGGGTTTATTGAGAATCGTAGTGTATTGGGTGTGATGTCAAGATGAAAGTATCACTTCAGTCATATGGAGATGATGATCACGCAGGGATAAGGGTGGCAACGGGCCGGGCCGGGCCCGGGCTTTGCCAAGGCCGGCCCGAGCCCGGCCAACAATTTAAAAAAAAATTAAAAAATTAAAAAAATATACAAATATAAAATACATTTACACTATATACAAAGACAATTTATAAATAATCATAAATTTCATTGATAAATTAACAATTTAAATGCTAAAAACAAATAAAAATGATACAAACATATTAATATATATATATTTATTTATTTTATTTATTTTGGCCCGGGCCAAAATTGGAAAGCCCGGCCCGGGCCCGAGCCCGAGTCGGGCTTTCATTTTAAGGCCCGGCCCGGGCTTTTTCCACCTCGGGCCGGGCCAAAGCCTGGCCGGCCGGGCCGGGCTTCGGGCTTTTCTGCCACCCTTACGCAGGGATACAAAACTAGTACTCTATTATGTTGCAACTATCGGGATAATATGACAAGGTCATGATTATCCGATTTATATTATCCGATTAAGAGACTAGTTGTTAATGATCTGATATATGCTTCGTACGGGGCATACACTATTCCAGCCCCGGGCCTTGCATGTGACATCTGATATTGGATCACAATACGCAATACTATGTATACTAGCCTAACAAAGATTGTATATTCCTTAAAGAATATTTCTGGAGAATTGGGTAGGCACTGTGCTTAGCTAGAAGCCAACCATGTCTTGTAAATCGGTAAGAACGTGGCACCGGGTACGCACGAATTCAGATAGTCCGATAACCGGATTTACTGCCAACATATCCAGGGATCTCATGGGTCGTTTCCCGAAGATTCATCGATGACGTATGACTCGAACAGAATTAATCTGAGATTAATTATGAGAGAGAGAAAATTAATCTAGGATTAATTGCGGAAAGAATTTATCTGGGATAAAATTCAAATAGAAGAGAGAGAATGATTAATTTAGAATTAATCGATAAATAATATATTCGATATATTAAATGAAATTAGATTTCATAGCGGAATTAAAATTGAATTTTAATCCGGGCAAACAAATTAATTTAGAATTAATTCGCGAGTGACTTTCGTGATAATTTTACAAGGCACTATTATTTAATTAAATTTGATTTAATTAAGTCGCAACGGAAAATTCATTAATTCAGAATTAACGAACCCGAGCCCGATATGTATTTTGCGGGCCCACTAGGATTTTGAATTAAAGTGGGGTCCACAACAAGTCACGTCACTAGTCAAACACTTAACTTTTTGGTGATGGAAGTTAGTAAAGACTTTGATGTTAGCTTGTAAAACACATTACCTTTATTTTAATTGAAGTGAGTGACCCTTACCAAATCTTGGATTTGGTATATCATAATTTGATTTTTGGAAAATCAAAAACACAAGTCACACATTACTCTCTCCTTCATCTCATTACCGAAAACTCTCTCTCTCTTTTACTCTCATATTGTCGAGAGTTGCATCAAGAACAAAGGGAATTTTGTTGCAAAAATCTCCATTGCTAGCACATAAAGAAGTCAACAAAGGTGATAGGGAAACAATCCCTACGAGTTTGGAATTCAAAGTTCACATCTTGGAGCTCAACATACAATCAAAGGAGAGCTTGAAGCACTTCTCAAATGAGGAAAATTTTTATTATTTTCTACATCTTTAACCGATCAACGTGAGTATATTTTCCGCTATCTTACTTTGTGTATTCACATCTTTTATGCTTAAATAGATCATTGGCATGTTCTTAGAGAAGCCAATAATGGTATCAGAGCCAAATTAAGCATGAAATATATTAGGGTTCATAATCTTGAATTTGGGTATTTTTGCTTGGATCATGATTTCGTCAAATTGATTGTTTGAGTATGCTTACATTATGATAACTTAGAGTTATGCATGATTAATTTTGAGAAAAAATGATTAGATAATTTTTCCCTAATTTGGTTGGCTTGGCCGAATACTTAGAGCCCTTTTATCATGTGATTTTTTTATTTTTAGACCATTGGATGTGTTTAAAATACATGAGTATATTGATTTGTGATTTAATCGGATTGAAATCAAAATCGGATATAAAATGCCTAAATTGCCGTGAGCATTAAGAAGCATGTTAGGGTTGATTTTGCTTCAATTATGTTGGACATTAATTGAAAATGATAAAGCATGATTAATTAATTAAATTGGTGTTTTGGAAATGTTAATTTAACTAATTAATTATGGCTATACACTTTAATTAAATAAATTGTGATATTTGGAATATTGGAATTTAAATAATTAGGCTTTAATTGGAATTGGGCTAAAATATTATATTTGGGCCTAATGGGCTTGGTTGGGCCAAGTTGGTTTAGGACAATTGGATTGGATCCAAATTGGGCCTAAAACCATTCCGAATTAAGTCCAAATATAATAAATGGGCATTTTAAATTTAATTGGGCCTAATGGGCTGAAATTAATTTTATGGCAAATAGAGTGATTCCTTTATTGGGCCTTGGCATTTGGGTTTGACCCATATTGGCCAAAGCCCATGCCTTATGCATTAGAAGATGCTCTATACGATATAGAGACCTCTCGGGCCTAAGCCCGGAATTGACCAGCCGTTTGAGCTTGAGCTTTGGAAGACTCATAGCGATGACAACTCAACTTCTCAATCTGTCATGCTCGCTGCAATGACCCCTCAATTTCGTCGCCAGAACAAAGGATTGGATTTCTATACTATGATGGAAAAATTGAAGGATCTTCATCGATCTAACCTTAGATCGCAAATGTATGAATTGCAGAAGAATCTCTTTCGCTCTCGAATGTCAGAGGGTACATCTGTCGAGCACCATGTGTCGCAGATAATTACTGACATCGAACATGTGGGTCAGTTAGGCATAACCTTTGAGGCTGAGACTTCTATAGATTTGATCTTGCAGTCTCTTCCTGACAGTTGGAGCGGGTTCATCATGAACTACAATATGATGAACTAAGACCATACTCTTGGAGAGTTGATGGCAATTCTGTGTGAAGCAGAAAAAGAGCTATTGAAGGGAAAAAAGTGCGAGGCCCACTTCGCTTTAACATCTCAGTCTGCCAAGGCTTGGCCAAAGGCTACTGGAGGTGTAAAGAAGAAGAAGAAGAAGGGCAAGGCCAAATCATCAAAGTCTTCTGGGAAGGCTAAGGAAAAATCCCAAGTGTTGGATTTCTACTATAGTCCCAAGATCATTCAAGCAATGAAAATAAGTGAATACAATAAAGAAGTATGGCGGAATCATACTTACAATGAACGGATTTGCGATGCAATGAACACGAAAATTTTGCTCCTCCATTGAAGCTCTCGGCCAAGCCCTCTTTGTGCTCCATGTAATTCGGTCAAGCCCTCCATGTGTGCTCCAAGCTCCAAGCTTTGATTTGAGATTCCATGCTCAAGGGTTTGTTTCCCTATCACCTATGGATAATTCTTTAGTGTGCTAGCACTTGGAAAAATTTGCCACAAATCTTCCTCTAGTGTTCTTGATGCTCTCGGCAATGAGAAGCAATTGTGAGAGAAAAATGTCCCTTGGCCGAAAATGGGAGAGGAGAACAGAGAGATAAAAATTGTGTTGTGTTGGTTGTATTTTGATTTCAAAAATCAAATACCAATTACTTTTTCCAAAAATTGTACAAGGCATTAAAGCCTTCCAACAACCCTCATCAATCACAAGTGACTTACATCACATCACTCAAAGTGACAAGACATCCATCACTTGAATGACTAATGATGTGACGCTTGATGTGACTTATGGGCCGCACTTGAATTCGAAATGTGAGTGGGCCCGCAAACACTCCTGGCTCAGGTTCGCTAATTCCGAATTAATGAATTCTCTGTTGCGACGTAATTAAATCAAATTAATTAAATAATTATGCCTAGCAAAATTACTATTCACGTCGCTAGCGAATTAATTCTAAATTAACTCGTTCGCCCGAATTAAAATCTAATTTTAATTTCGCGTCGAAATCTAATTTCGTATAATATATCGAATATATTATTTTATCGATTAATTCCAAATTAATCGTTCTCTCTCTTTAATATATTTTATCCCAGATAAAATATCTCCGTAATTAATTCTAGATTACTTTTCTCTCTATTAATTAATCCCAGATTAATAATGTGCGAGTCATACGTCATCGGTGAATCTTCGGGAAGCGACCCATGAGATCCCCGGATATATTGGCAGTAAATCTGGTCGTCGGACTATCCGAACACGTACGTACCTAGTACTACATTTTTACCGATTTACAAGACATGGTTGGCTTCTAGCAAAGCACCGTGCCTACCCAATTCTCCAGAAATATTCTTAAAGGAATATATAATCTCTATCAGGCACAGTATACGTAGTATTACGTATAGCGATCCAGTATCGGATGTCACACGTGGCTGTCTGGGGCTGGAATTGTGTCTGCCCCGTACGAAGCACATGTCGGATCTCTGGTAACTAGTCTCTATAATCGGATAACTATGACCTAGTCATATTATCCCGATAGCTGCAACATATAAGAGAACCAGTTTCGTATCCTACGTGATCATCATCTCCACTATGATTGGAGTAATACTTCCATCTCAACATCACACCCAATACACTACGATTCTCAATATACCCAGAAGAGGCGTACAAAGAACCGGTGTTAAAGCTCTGGACGACCAAAACCAAAGTATATTGATTGTCACAAGTATTAGCGGTTCAAGTCTCAGGTTAAGACCAAATACACCTACCCTGATTCGGACTTCCATAGACACATAGTCATACTACCAATGGAATTCCGAGGGGTCTATCTAGAGCGAAGCTGTTTCCGTACCATCGGTAAACACAACCTCCTATTACACTTGCATAAGTATCCAATACTTAAATATATGAGAATTATGTCGTTATGCTCTCATAACACGCACAAGTGCAATACTAGTCTATTCCGCATTATCGATCTCCAATCTCGATAATACTCCGACTAGGGATGTTTTAATGATTAAAACTTCATGGATTGATACTGTCTCATATCTTATCAATCCGGAACTAATCATATGGACTTTTATCATATATATATCCCGGTAATCTAATTACAAATGATAAAAGAGCAATTTCCTTTGTCACATAGTTAATTTGTACAACAACACAATGTTCTGTACAAATAGTGATGCTATGGGTCATAATTGTCCAACAATCTCCCACTTGGCCTATAGCCAATCACTCAAGTGTCCTACACTTGAACTATGTCCGGGTCGCTCAAACTTCTGCTGAGAAACTGCTTTCGTCAGCGGATTTGCAAAGTTATCATCTGATGCGATTTATTCGATCATCACATCGCCACGATGTTATTGGGATGTATGCCCTAGAGCTACATGTGATGTAAACGGTTTCATGTGTTTTGAAATAAAATGATGCATTATTCATTTATCAAATTGTTTGTTTATTTTTCGCATATTATATATCTTCGTATATATCGTAGATTACTTATGTACCTTCAGACTTAGTGTATGAGTGTCATACACCAGAGGATTTGAGTCTGAAGTTAGTAATCTTAAATAGTCCATAGAGAGCAAACAAAGCAGCTACTTTGTTTGTGATTTATCTATAGCTGCGGTCCATTCTATATTTGTATGACGATCTTAATCCGGATCGTCCATGTAGAGACATGAGAATGGAGGCACCTTGTATGATGCGATCATATAGGACTGGACCCAGATAGAAATGACATTCTTATAATATCCGTTAAGCAAAGAAAGTCATTTTAATCTACTTGATGGTCATATATGGATTGATCTTAATCCTGAGTGTACTACGAACTCTTGCATTGCAGGCTGTGTCCTTTGATTTATAAAGGTGAGGTTGGTGTAGCAATCCCGACCAATAGCTACGTACTTTGGGGGCACAGTTTGTTTTGTAGCTGGGAACGTTTTACTTAGACATGGAGTTCACTCCTTCTTGCGAGAAGTAGATGAGTATCTTTCTTAAGGGTTGATTCGGTACTTGAACGATTTGAGCGCTCAAGTCTTTCTATTACGAACAGAAAGATTAATATTCATAATAGTTATGAATAAATCGTTCATTAGAGAATCAATGGTACTTAAGGTAAAAATAATTAGAGGGGTATAACGGACATTATGACCCAGCTCTAATTACAAGATACTCATGAAGGATCAATTCGTATGTAATGACTATATCGATGGACAACGACTTAGTTCGACTTAATATTTCATCTGCGGCAACGTGAGTGCAACTTCAGGTTTTTAGTGGAATAACCCGGAGTTAATAATTCAGAATATCTAATTAAGAGCTTAATTAATATTTCGAGATTATTGGAGCTCAGAACCGTGGGTTCATTTGGTCCCCGTGCTAGCTCGATTTACTATAATTGGATAGTCTAATTATATACTCACAAAAGAATAAATATTATTAATATGATTAATAATATTAATTACGTCACACTTGAAACTATACATTAAAAGTTAATGTATGTATATTAATAATTATATGATAATTATTAAATATAAAATATTGAATTATATATATGATATAATTTAATAAGGCTAAGATTGTAATTTCTATATTATGGGTTTTGGAAACCCTTGATTTAATTTTGGAAGTAATGACTTTCAAAATATTAATCCTATATTTAATTTGTAACATATATTGACTTTATGGAAAGTAAATAATATTGTTACAAAATTAATGAAGAAATAAAGGGCATGGCCGAATTCCTTGATGTATAAGGAATAAGATTTGTTTATTTTGGAAACAAAATTTAATCAAAAATCATAACCTTGGCCGAATTCCTTGGTGTATAAGGAATATGATTTTGGAAACAAAATTTAATCCAAAAATCCTAGCCTTGGCCGAATTCTACCTTAGGGAGGGGATTGGTTGTTTTGTTTGAGTGAAACAAAATTGACCTAAGTATAAAAGGAAAACTTGATTTTCTTTTGAGTAGTGCTCTCATTCCAAACCCTAGCCACCTTATTCTTCTTCACAATTCTCTCAAAAGTTGAGAAACCATTTTGAAGAACAAGAATAAGAAAAATATTATTAGTGTGTGATTTAATCTCTAAAATGTTTAGGGATTTGTTTGTGTGTGTAGCCCACACTACTTTCCGTTGGTAACGAGATATAGCTCGAAAGATCTTGTGGCGTTGAAAAAAAACATATTATTCTTTTCATCTCCATCTCACGGCATTGGGACAATTTTACTGCCCATTACCGTGAATCACATGGTTGATTCGGGACTCAATTTGTTTCATTTTAATTCGGGTATTGGGAAACACCTTGGGGACTTTTTGGGGCTGATTTAGGATTTTTTTTGAGTGGAAAACTCAGACCTAAAACGTTACAGCAGGTCACGGAAATCAAGGGTTGGTTTGGGTGCAGTTCGCGTGTGTAACGTGTGTAAAACAGTCCAATAATTCACTGCAGTTCAGGGGCTGTTCGGGGTCTGTTTCACGCGCATTCCGGGGCTGAGATCTTGTCCGAAATAGAAGCAAAACTTTAGTATAAGTGCTGGTTCCATTCGGCTTTAAGGAAAGGAAGACAGAAAAATTTTTCAAGGTCGATCCGTGTGCCTAATCGCTTCCACTGCGCGAGGAAAGCATTTCATACAGATGTATGATCCGAACGAATCAGATGATTAGTTAAAGTATATACTTGGATCGTTGATGAGACCATTAATTCTTTAGCCTGTGCTGTAGCCTAGCTCAGCTGCTAACAGAACTACTCCTAATCTTATTAGGATTATTAAGATCCAAATGGCTTCTATTGCTGCCTCAGCTGCAGCAATATTCCGCTTTTGTTGTTTATTCGGTAACAATATCTTGCTTGGAAGATTTCCAGCTCACTGTTCCGTTATTCAAACTATATAGTACCGTTATTACGACTTATAGTCGTTTTTATCGGTTAGAAAACTTGCAACAGTGAACCCAGTCACTTCAAGTTCTCCTTCTCCATAGTATAAGAAAGCATCCTTAGTTCATCTAAGATACTTCCGGATGTTCTTTAACATCAATCCAGTGACTATCACTTGGATTGGCCTGATTATGACTCCATATGCTCAAAACATATGAGACACCAGGTCGCGTACATTTATTTCAATGTACGAGTTCTCGGAGAGTGCCAACAACCTTTAGATCTATCCTAGTAGATCTTTATTCCTAGAATAAAGGTTGTCTCTCCCAAGAATTCTACAGAGAATATTCATGAAAGCCAAGCTTTCACCAATTGTATTATGGGAATGTCATTTCAAGAAATGATATATCATCATTATGTAGGACAATCACTGTCAGTGCGCTCCCACTAACCTCCTTATATACACAAGAATCATTTTCGTTTTGAATTAAATCATATACCATTATGATTACATCAAAACGATAGTTCCAAGAACTCAATGCTTGCTTCAATCCATGAATGGATCGATTAACCTGCAAACCTTGTTTGCTTGTTTTGGTACGACAAAACCGTCAGGATGTTATAAACATCCTCCAAAAGGTTTCCGTTAAGGAAATCGATTTTGACGTTCAGCTGCCATATTTCATAAATGAAACATGCAGCATCGGCAAGCATTATCCAAATGGATTTAATCATGGTAACAGTAAAAGGTTTCGTCGTAATCGACACAATGTTGATAACGATACCTTTTCGCTACAAGCCTAGCTTAGTACGTGGTATGTTGCCATCCATGTATGTCTTCCTTGAAGACTCATATAGTACCAATAGGCACAATGCCTTCTGGTACATCAACTAGTGTCTAAACTTGGTTGGTATATATATGGAATCCATTTCGGATTTCATGACACTTTGCCATGATAGGGAGTCGATACCTTGTATCACTTCCTCATATGTAGTCAGTTCATATTCCTCAATAAGATTGACATATTTATGAGGTGAGATCAGAAACCCATACCTCCCAGGTTATTTTCTGACTCTCTCCGACTTACGCGGTTCTTGTGTATTCGAAGATTATGGTACAGTTTCATCCTTGATGAACTGTTTATGTTCCATTAGGACTCGGTGCCTGGAACAGTATTACTCCGATTTTCATCGAGTTTTACTTTCTTCCCACTTACCACTGAATATAGGTATTCCTCTTAGGAAAACCGCATGGAGAGCAACAATTAAATTGTTCTCTTGTGAGTTGTATAAGTACTATAATTTGGTTTCCCTAGGAAACCTACAAATTAGGCACTTATCCGATTTGGGTTTTAGTTTGGTATCATCCAATCATATGCCCAGCATTCCCAAATCAACAGGAATGAAAAACCAGTTTTTTTCATGTTCATATCTAATATGAATTCTTTCAAACAGATTTTCATGGAACCTTATTCAAAATAAGTATTGCACTGTTTAATGCGTATCCCTAGAAGGAAAATGATAGCTCAGAGCGACTCATAATTAACCTTACTATGTCCAACAAGGTTCGGTTTCTCTCTTCGGACACACCGTCAAATTGAGGTGTTCCGTGAAGAGTTCATCATGAAAGAATATTATACACTTTCATATATTCGAGAAACTTATTGCTTAAGTATTTTCCATCATGTTCTAATAATGATGTTTTAATACTTTAGCCAATCTGTCTGTCAACTTCGTGTCGAAACTCTTTGAATTATCAAAAGCTTCTGATTCGTGTTTCAAAAGAAACACATAACCATAACGCGATGCCACATCCGTAAAGGTTACGAAGCGTTCATATGCACCTCTAGCCTAGCTAGATATGGGCCCACTTACGTCACTATGAACGAGGGATAACAGATAGATGGCACTTGTACTTTTACCAAGTAAAAGGTGTTTTAGGCACTTTGCCTAATGAACTAGATTCGTAGACATCATTTGAATAGGATCAAATCCGTCCTAATATCCACTCTTCAAAAGTGTGGATATACGAGTCTTGTTTAATGTGTCCCAGACAATAATGCACAAATAAGTCTCATCTGATTTTTCAGTTTGAGCTATTTGTTTGTCATGGTATCGTTTGAGATTCATTTATATTCTAAATATAAATACTGTTATTCACATCTAATGTGTTTATCTCAATATCATCTTTATAAAATAAAACACTTAGTGTTCTAGAATATAAAGGTATATCCGCAACGGATTAAACCCTGATATAGAGATAATGTTTCTAGTCAAACAAGGTACATTATTCCAGTTTCCTAATTTAAGTACATACCCGAAGGGTAGTTCCTAAACTTAGGTTTCCTACGGTTAAAACAGCGACTTTCGTCCCGTTTCCGATTCGTAGATCAATCTCATATGAAGTCATTATCCTGCTAATCAGCAGATTCTGCACATCAGTACATATTTATGTACCACTTCTAGTATCAAAAATCCAATTTTGAAACTAATAGCGAACATATTTATGACAAATATACTTGAAGCTGGAGCCTTGCCCCGCTTCAATTCCTTCATGTCTGCCTTGTCCATACAGCAATCACGCATCCAGTGACCCCGTTTGCCACAGTTTAGGCAAGCATCTTGGGATATGTCATTTGTCTTCCTAGAAGACTGTGATGATTTTGCCTTTGCCCATTTTAGAAGCTCTGGTTGTGCCTCATAGAGCATAGCCATCAACTCTCCAAGAGTTTTACTCTTGATTCACAATGAACCTGCCCCAACATTTGGGAAGAGACTATAAGATCAAATCTTTGGTAGTCTCGACCACTGATGAGTGATATTTATATCACTATTTCCCACTCAATTAACTTAATATTTGGTATAGTTTCGCGAGTTTTGTGAACGTTTTGATGTATTTGGAGTTATTTTGCAGATAAATAAAGTTTGGAAAGCATTGGAGGCAATTTGGGGCAAAAAAACGGACAAAAATGCGTCAACAGGGATATTTTGGTCTTAAGTGCGTCGCGACGCCAAGCCTTACGCGTCGAGACGTCTAAAATGCGCCGAAAAGTGCTAACGTGCGCCGGGTCACAAATCAGAATATGAGAAAAGTTTGACTTTGCTAAAATGCGCCGTGCCACGTGTCACCATCACAGCCGATCTACTAACATGCGCAATTGCCACGTGTCAGCATCCTACGGTGCCGACAGTCACCATCGCCACGTGTGCCACGTGTCACTCCAGGTCATCTCCATGTCATCAGCCATGTCAGCAAGTCAACAAGTCAACATTGCCACCTCACTGCCACGTCATCATCAGCCAATCAGAAGCTGCCACGTGTCGCAATTCTATGGTGCCGACAGTCTCTTTCCCACGTGTCGCCACGTCACCGCCACGTCAGCATCAATCAATTATGGATATCCTATCCTTATCTGACACGTGGCGGATAAAATCTCAGCGACCAATCAGAAGCCGCCACGTGTCATAATAATTGAAGCCCAACCACTTTGCCACGTGTCACCTTATCAGCTTATCCAGAATCTTCAAACCAGCGAACCAGAGCGTGCCACGTCGACAAACCTAGCGTAGCGACGCTGAGGTCCTTGGCGTCGCGACGCCAGAAACCGATTTTTTGCCTATAAATAAAGCGCGAAATTTCAGATTCAGGGCACCACTCTCTCTCTTATAATCTTCTAAAGAGAGAGTTTCTCTCTCTACTTTTTTTTAATTTTTAGTTTTTTAGTTTTTAGTTTTGTAATTAATTTTAATTACGTTTTGTTTATATAGTAATTTAATTTTTACTTTTTACTTTTTACAGTTTTTTTATTTACCATGAGGAGGCCGGTAACTCCCCAGCTAGGGTGAAAGGTAATTCTTTTACTGTTACTATTTAGATTAATCTCCCTTAAAAATAAATATTCACTATTTAAAATATTGACTTAAAAAGGATACCGCCAGATTGGTCGGTTGGTAATTCATTTTAATCTGATTTAAACCTGACTAATAAAGGATACCGCCAGATTGGTCGGTTGGTAATTTAATTTTGGTTCCGCCTTTATGGCTGGTTGGACTTAATTTGACTTAATCAGGTTACCGCCTATATGGCTGGTTGGAAAAAGAATCACAAGTTTATATATTATTTTATGGGAGATATCTAAATTAGTAGTAGAAAGTAATTCCTTTTACCTTAGCATTTTATTTTATTGTAATTTACTTTTCAGTATTTACTTTACCGCATTTTTACTTTATGTCTTTTATTTTCAAGTTTTTACTAGCCCTAGTTATGTGTTGTAACTAAATTAGTTATCTGGGGTTGTGATGAAATCCAATATCACCGTTTTATAAGGGTTTATTTTTATGCTTGGGTAAATAAAGATTTATTTATTGAGTCTTAAACTTAATGCTTTTTCATTAATTGGCCATTAATAAAATTGATCTGGTAAATCAAATGAACTAGACATAGGGATTTTAGGTTTCAGCCTTAGACTCAAATCCCACGATCTCTTGAGGATAGATAACCCTTTAATAGATATCCTTACAGGATAGGAATATACCTGTCGGGCGGGGGGAGCCATAATTGGGACTTAAACTTAATGAATCCAGATAATTTGGTTGACATAGACATATGGTTCAATTGGGTTAAACTGGGTATTTGTGTCTGACCATCGACAGAGGCTTACACATATTTCGTGTTCCAGGTTAATAAATCAATATATTACCCAACTTTAAGATAATCACTTCATCTTTAAATGATATTGGAAGAAATCACAACCTTAGAGTTTTAATATTGAATTTTCTTAAAACCTATTTTCGAAAATTTTATTTACTTGTTTTTAATTTAGAATCGTCACCATTTCAAATCAATCAATCAACTTGTTAGATACTAGTAATCATTTGACCTCATAAAATTATAGATTAGATATTAAGTCCTCGTGGGATCGATATTTTATACTACTTGAACGATACGTGCGCTTGCGTTATACGTGTGTGTTTACGCGGTCAAGTTTTTGGCGCCGTTGCCGGGGACTTATTTATCTTTTACTATTAGTTTAGGGGTAGATATCGTTACTTGTATCTAATTTCTTTTTTACTTATTGTCGTTGTTTTTGTGTTTCAGGTTCTCAGAAACTACATGAGACGAACCAGAAGCTTTGAACCCCGATCGCTTGACCCAGAAATTGAAAGAACCATCAGACAGTTGAGAAGGGAAAGGCGAGAAGGCCAAGAAGCTTTAGTCAACATGGAACCTGAACCTTTGACGTTGCCACCACCAATTCCCATTCGAGACAGAACCATTCCGATGGTTGACAGACTCATTTCCTGTATTGTACTTCCTCCTTACCAGCAAATGCGTGTGTGACATCAAAACATGCATTCAGATGATTCAGCAGTCAGTTCAATTTGGGGGGAATGCAACTGAAGATCCTAATTCCCACATCAGCAACTTCCTGGAAGTTTGCGGCACTTTTAATTACAACGAGAAGCTGAAGAAGCAATGAGACTGCGGTTTTTCCATATTCCTGAAGGACAGAGCTAAAGCTTGGCTACATTCACTACCAGCAGGTTCCATCACAACTTGGAACACTTTAGCCACCAAATTTCTTGCAAAAGTACTTTCCACAGCCAGCCAGAACCGGAAAACTGAGGAATGACATCACATCCTTTGTACAACAAGATTCAGAATCCCTCTGCGAAGCTTGGGAAAGGTATAAAGATTTACTCCGGAAATGTCCTCACCATGAGATTCCAAAATGGCTTCAAGTCCAAACATTCTATAATGGACTTTCTGGAATAATGAGAACCACAATCGATGCTTGCTGCTGGAGGAGCCTTGATGGCAAAAGGAGAAGATCAAGCTGGGACCTAATAATCGAAGAAATGGCCAACAAAAATTCCTTGTGGCCAACAGAAAGGAGCATGATCCAAAGAATTGCAGGAATTTATGAAGTTGGAGCAAAACACAGCAGTGAATACCAGGCTGGATCAGATATGCAAAATGTCTAGAAACACTTAGCACGCAAGTTGTGAACATCGCTGGATCCACAAGTTCACCATATGGAGGAGCACCAGAGTCGAACCAACTTGAAGAAACGGTGAATTATGTCAACAATTTCAACAGACAGGGGAGGGAACAATCCATATTCAAACACCTACAACCCAGGGTGGAGGAATCATCCTAATTTATCATGGAGCAACAATTCAGGCCAACAGCAGAACTATCCACCACTTGAATTCCAGCAACAGAACAAAGGCCAGGAGCATGAAAAAGAACCAGAAATGAAAGAAATGTTTGCAGAGATGTTCAAAAAGCAAGAAGCAAAATACGATGCTATGTTTCAATCCCAAGCAACATTAATTCAAAGTCAATCTGCTTCTATTAAAGCACTGGAGAATCAAATGGGACAACTGGCAAATGCTCAGAGTTACAGACCGCCAGGTACCCTTCCTAGCAACACAGAGCCAAATCCAAGAAACAGGGGAAGGAAGAACAATGTCATGCCATCATGTTAAAGAGCGGTACTGAAATCAACAAAGATGTTGGAGTCAATTCAACTGCTGAGGAAGTTCCAAAGAAACAAAGCAACAATGGAGGAAAAAGAAGCAAAGGAAAAAGAACAGATCACTCCACCTCCACCTTTTCCTCAACGTCTTCAGAAGAATAAATTGGACAAGAAATTTTCCCGGTTCCTGGAGATCTCAAAAAGCTGCATATCAACATTCCATTTGCAGAAGCGTTGGAACAAATGCCCACCTATGCCAAATTCATGAAAGATTCTTCACAAAAAACGAAGATTGGGAGATTACGAGACAGTGGCATTAACAGAAGAATGCAGTGCTATCATTCAGAGGAAAACTTCCCCCGAAGTTGAAAGATCCTGGCAGTTTCACTGTTCCTTGCGTCATAGGAGAACATAACTTTGGTAAGGCTTGTGTGATTTAGGTGCTAGTGTTAACTTGATGCCTTTTTCTATTTTCAGGAAACTGCAGATTGGAGAAACAATGCCAACTTCAGTCTCACTACAACTTGCTGATAGAACGCTCGTATTCCGAGAGGGTAGTTGAGGATGTGCTGGTCAAGGTTGACAAATTCATTTTCCCAGCAGATTTTATTGTCCTTGATATGGAGGAAGACGCAGACGTGCCAATCATCCTTGGGAGACCATTCTTGGCTACAGGTCGAACCATTATTGATGTACAAAAAGAGAGAACTAACCATGAGGGTACAAGACCAAGAAGTAACATTCAATGTTTTCAAAGCCATGAATTCCCAGATGATGAAAAGAAGGAGGAATGTTTCAAACTCGATATGATACACAGTACCATTCAGAACTCTGATGAAAGACAAAGTTCTACTGACAAACTTAAAACATGTCAATTGCCTGTGGAGCCTAAAGATAAAGCATATTTTGCACTGAAAGAGCCAATTCTTGCACTACAAGCAACAGAAAAGAAAAAGTTCCACCAGCTCAACGAATTGGAGGAATTTCACAATCAGCCTTTTGAGGATGCCAAATTGTACAAAGAAAATGGCAAGAAGAGACATGATGAGAAGTTAGTGCGCATACAACTGGAACCAGGGCGAGAAGGTACTGTTAAACAAATCAAGGGTGAAATTCTTCCCATGGAAGCCAAAATCACGGTGGTCAGGTCCATTTGTGATCACCAAAGTTTTACCAAATAGAGCCGTTGAGATACATGATCCTGACGCTAACAAAACTTTCAAGGTTAAAAACAAGCGTGTCAAGCACTACTGGGGAGAATCATTTGAGCGACAAAAAGAAAGTGTTACACTTTCAGATCCAGCTTAACATTCGAGAAGCCAAGTCTGGCTGACGACTTTAAACTTAGCGCTAGCAGGGAGGCAACCCATGCAATTTGTGTATATATTGTGATTTGGTGTGTTTTATTTTTGTGTGTTTAATTTTTGCAGGTTTAGTCATTTCACGATGGAAGATGCTCTCGCAAATCTTCACAAGCAATTTCCTTCTCTCCCTCCAAAATCTCTGATAAAAGTCTACAAAGCTCGCTTGGAACGAATGAGACTACTGACGATCCATGGTATTCCTAATGATATTCGTTGGGTAATTGAAGCACGAGTCCGATTGGCAGGTGAGTCTTCTGACTCTTTTATTTCACATCTGCCTGGTTTAGGAAGAAGCACCTATGCAAAGAAACGTAGAGCTAAGCAAATGGGTGTTTGTTTCAAATGTGCACGATTTAATTGCAACACTCGTTGTCGTTCTTTAGGAATGGTGTCTGATAATCGCGAAGACAAAATTAGATTCATTAGGGATGGCTTGAGTAAGGAGTCTTTAGATGATATATCTTTAACTCTTGAGACGGATCCCAGTGGATATGTTAATATAGCCATTCACAAATTACATACACAATTCCAAAGGAAAAGACAACTGTTAAGTCTCGGGAATCTGACTCAAAAAGACCCTGTTTGCCAATTTATAAGAAAATTGGATGGGAAGTTGTCCCTGACGCATAGACGTCAATCAAGCCGTTACTTTTCTTGTAAATATTATATCTCTTTGTCTTTTCTTAATAATTGTGATTTGTTTTGATGTTTTTCTTTTATTTTTCTCCGACAGGATCCAAACCTTTTTGACTATCACGATATTAATTCGTTACTAATCGTCCTCTCGGAAGATACTTGTGCTATTATTACTCACCCTTTTTCAGGTACTATAAATTCAGCCCGTCATTGCACTTTTGAAGGCATCCAGAGTTGAGAAAGAAATACATAAAAAAATGGAAGCTACTTCAAAGAAGACGAGTTGAAAATATCTGTGTGTTTTGGGTAGTGTAGTGTTGGTACTAAACCACAATACGTAGAATAGCACAAGAATTGGGTCGAGTCTTTAGCTGCAAGGAATATGCACTTAATATATGGCGGAGGAAATCTCGGACTTATGGGATCGTTTCAAAGGCTGTACAGGAAGAAGGCAGTAATGTTTTGGGAATCATTCCAAAACCATTGGCAGAGGCAAATCTTATTGGATCATCAAACAGGAGAGGAACTGATCGTGTCAGGTATGTCTGAACGACTGGTAGAAATGATTAACCGTGCTGATGCTTTTATCGCTTTGCCAGGTGGTTTGGGTACATTGGAGGAAATTTTTTATAGTTCTATCTTGGGCGAACCTGAACATACACCAGAAACCGCTTGGATTGCTCAATGTTGATGGATTTTATGATTTTCTTTGTGTGTTTCTTGATGATACTCGGAGAAATGGGTTCGTGTCAAAACCTATGAAGAACTCCTCTTCACTGCCAGAACTGCTCCGGATCTAATAGACCAACTCATAGCCTATGAACCACAAGTTGACCCTATCCTTTCAAAGATAAATTGGTCTGAGGACGATCGTGGTAAGAGGCGTCGGAAATAATCTGGATCTAACCTTTAATTTCCTGTAGATTTCAGCTAACCAGGTACGACCTTCTTAACTCTCATTTTACTGTTTAAGACATTGGGGACAATGTCTCATTTAGGTTTGGGGGATGGAATTAGTTAATTAGTACCTTGTTTTTAGTTTGTATGTTGTTTTTATTTTTAGTCCAAAATTTTTCGAAAAAAATACAAAAAAATTGAAAAATTTTCAAAAATTACAAAAATATTTTGCGTTTTTGTGTTTTGACTAAAAATGTGAAATTGGTAAGAGATAGCCGAGCGAGTAAGGAGTTTCCACTCCTGAGACGTATCTCAAACCTATTTCGAAACAAGTTAATTTTGTTTATTTCCTTTTGAATTATTTAATTTGTGAATTCTCCATAAAACGGACTAAAATGGATCTTCATATGCTCAGTTGACAGATATATAACATATATAGTAACATACGGACATGAGCTAAAATTGAAAAGTTTTGTAATATTCAGTGCTCTAGTTTAATTGGAGGAAACATCTCAAAAAGTAATGGAGTAAAAAAAAAAAAAAAAAAAAATCTGAGATCCGGGTTATTAAGTCTGTAAGGTGTGTTTAACACCTAGTGCCCTAAAACCAACTGGTTTGGGAGTCACTGGCCCAAAGCTCGTTACATGGATCGAAGATGCTGCAAAAATATATATATCGGAAGTCTGAGTAATTAAGTCCGTAGGGGGTCTTAACACCTGGTGCCCTAAAGCCAACTGGTTTGGGAGCCACCGACCCAACACTCGCTACATAGATGGAAGATATTGTATATAAATAAAAAAATAGAGAAAAAATCAAAGAAAAAATCAGAAAAATGAAAAATTATTCCATTGCTCCAAAAAGGTGTGAAATCTGATAGAACTTTAGGACAAAAATATTACTCTCTATCAACTACACTTATGACTGTTTTGGGCAAAAATAAAATTGATTAATATTTTGTTGGCCATGTAATGAAGAATGGTAAAAATAATCGGAGAATTTACTTATTCAGTAATTTAAAATAAAACAAAACAACTAGTAACTTGGAGAGTAGAAGTTTCCTGATTAGTCACAACATCTTTATTCTCTTTTCGCTTGTCTTTTTGCTTTTGTGTGCATTAGTTTTAACTAATTTTTTACTTTTGTAAAAATGTTGTGGGTATCATTGCTGTAAACCCTCACGAGACTACAACTCGTCCACTAGGGACACCTAGGGGTTAAAAGGCTTGTTGCATATGCTAAATGCAATCGTGATCCCTACGAAAGTGGCTTAGTTAATTTATATTATGTAATTTTATGTTTTGCTCGAGGACTAGCAAAATGTTAGGTTTGGGGGTGTGATGAGTGATATTTATATCACTATTTCCCACTAAATTAACTAATATTTGTATAGTTTCACGAGTTTGTGAACGTTTTGATGTATTGGTGTTATTTTGCAGATATATAAATAAAGTTTGGAAAAACATTGGAGGCAAATTTGGGGCAAAAAATGGACAAAAATGCCGTCAACAGGGATATTTGGTCTTAAGCGCGTCGCGACGCCAAGCCTTACGCGTCGCGACGTCTAAAATGCGCCGAACAGTGCTAACGTGCGCCGGGTCCACAAATCAGAATCTAGAAAAGTTTGACTTTGCTAAAATGCGCCGTGCCAAGTGTCACCATCACAGCCGATCTACTAACATGCGCCTTGCCAGGTGTCAGCATCCTACGGTGCCGACAGTCACCATAGCCACGTGTCACTCCAGGTCATCTCCATGTCATCAGCCATGTCAGCAAGTCAACAAGTCAACATTGCCACCTCACCGCCACATCATCATCAGCCAATCAGAAGCTGCCACGTGTCGCAATTCTATGGTGCCGACAGTCTCTTTCCCACGTGTCGCCACGTCACCGCCAACTCACCGCCACGTCAGCGCCACGTCAGCATCAATTATTGGATATCTATCCTTATCTGACACGTGGCGGATAAGAATCTCAGCGACCAATCAGAAACCGCCACGTGTCACAATAATTGAAGCCCAACCACTTGCCACGTGTCACCTTATCAGCTATCTAGAATCTTCAAACCAGCGAACCAGAGCGTGCCACGTCGACAAATCTGGCGTAGCGATGCTGAGGTCCTTGGCGTCGCGACGCCAGAAACCGAATTTTTTGCCTATAAATAAAGCGCGAAATTTCAGAATTCAGGGCACCACTCTCTCTCTTATAATCTTTCTAAAGAGAGAGTTTCTCTCTTACTTTTTTTTAATTTTTAGTTTTTAGTTTTTAGTTTTGTAATTAATTTTAATTACGTTTTG
>SKCR01028036.1:0-43364 GCA_019454045.1 Zanthoxylum bungeanum
ATTTTCTTTGCAGCAAGTGAGACTTCAGCAACATCACTGGAATGGGCAATTTCAGAGTTGCTTAAAAACCCTAGAGTAATAAAGAAGGCGCAAGAAGAGATAAGACAAGCATGCAGAGGAAAGAGCAAAATTGAAGAAGCAGATATTCAAAAGCTAGATTACTTGAAAGCAATCATCAAAGAAACTTTCAGATTACACCCTCCAGCTCCTTTAAACATAAGACTAGCAACTGAAACATGTGAGATTAGTGGATTTACAGTACCAGCTAAGGCCAAAATCATCATTAATAATTATGCAATGGGAAGAGATCCAACAATTTGGGATGATCCTGAAAGCTTTAAACCAGAGAGATTTGTAGGTTCTTCAATTGATTTTAAAGGGAACCACTTTGAATTGCTTCCATTTGGTGGAGGAAGGAGGATTTGTCCTGGCATTTCATTTGCTACTGCAGTTATTGAACTTGGACTTGCTCAAATGCTTTACCATTTTGATTGGAAACTTGCATATGGGATCAAACTTGAAGACCTTGATATGAGTGAACAATATAGAGTTACAGCTAGAAGAAAGAAGGAACTACAAGTGATCGTGACTACTCGTATTCCATTTCGGAAATAATTTTTTCATTTTAAGCGATGTGTATTAGTTGAGGTGACATTATTGTTGAATGATGGAATGATACAATAAGTAGGCAGGCACGATGTCGCACGATGCACGTACGGGTTAGTTTGGATAAAATTCCATCCGTTATTATTAGTCTAAAATATCATGTATTTGTAGGATATTTTGTGGTGAAGAAATAAAGGTTATAGTTAAAATTCCTCAAACACTTTTTACTTATATTAGTCATTATTTTGATATGGTAATCCTATTTTCTTAGGAAATAAATATCTCTGAATTAACTAACCAAATCATGCCCATTATTTATTTAATTTTATTTTATTTTCTTATTGATCTCTCTTACACACACACACACAAAATGGAGCTAAACAACAATCAAAAGATGCTGTTTTTCTCATTTTTCACTTTCATCATCCTCACATCAGCCAAATGCTCAATTTCTCTAGCAGTGAATTCTCCAATCATGTTGTCACGATCCCCTCCTTAGAGTGGGCCCAACCCCAGAAAAGGGTTCACGGACTTCTTTAGTTTGAGCACTCTATATATCATACAAATCAAACAAATATGCACAAATAATACATTTTAAATTACAAATTTAGCAAATTACAACACAAGTCTTAAAAACATGAAACAATGATTTAAATGTATGGACCATCCCAAAAAGCAACTGTGGCACATGGATCAAATCCCAATACTGCTACTGCTGTGTTGGAGAACTACCTCAGATGTTTGGGAAAATAGAAGTGAGCTTAAAGAGCTCAGTAAATAAAGTATATATATATGTAATATAATATATGAAAATAACATATATTACATATCATCTCAAGCAACCATCCCACAACAATATAAACATCCATCAAACATGGTTGCTAATCTGGGTCCAGTATAATAGTGGATTGAAACCAATGAGAGATAACACACAACTCCCAATGTTTCCCATCATAAATTATACATAACATCGCATAGCCTCTCATGAGCTCTCTCTGCTCATATCTCATATCTCATCTCTCAAATCATCTCAACTCATCTCATCCCCGACCACTATTATACAAAATCCGACAGTATAACATAACAACACACATCATCCAATACAAACACATCTCATATTCAATCCATCAATCTCATCCAACCAATCCTGAATCATATTTCACATGCTTTCAATAACTCAATATAATATCTTCACAAATATATATATATAATATACACACACACACATATATATATATATAGATATCATTATACCAATATATATTAGACTTTCACTGCAATCATCAATCAACAAACAACTATGTTAAAGGAATCATCGTGTGTTGTACTTACATCTATCCCGCAAAAGTCCTTAATATGGCTATATCCTCGCTAAGAATCTGAAAAATATAAAATTACGATCAGGTCCCTCAATTTTCAAAAATTATGATTTTATCCATAACTTTCTAAATTTCCTTTTTAGCCTCTAAACTTTCCTACTATGTCCATATAGTCCTAAAACTCTCAAATATTACTTATTGATCCTTGAAAATAAGAATTTATAGATTTACCCTCTTAATCATGCAAATATACAATTAAGTCCAAAACATCAAAATTCTAACATTTACACCCCAAAACGGTAATAATCATATACCAAGCTCCAACGACCTACAAATCTCACAACGAAGGAGCCGCTGGTCAGAAAACGTCTCAAAGATCTCAGTAATGGTGGTGGTGAGGGCTGAAATACGGTGGTTACCGACGATCGGTTAAATAACCATAACTATCATATTTTTCTCGTTTCTCAACACCCAAAGGTTCGATTTGGGCAAATGAAGTGTCCAACTAGCGTATCTCGATGAGGGAAAGATTTTGGTCCGGGAGGTGTCGTACACATATGGCGGCTCATGGGTATCAAGTCATCGACGCGTGAGGGCGCGTCCGACAGTATCTCTGCGGAGGTCCAACGGCGTTGGCTTCGTCTCGTCGAGGGGATTCTCTAGATGTGGTCAGTCACTGAAATCAGAGCTCAGACGACATCGAATGAAACATTTCTCTCTCTGAACACACTTTCTTTCTCTAGATATTCTTCCTCTAATGTTCTCAGTTTCTCTCTCTAAAACTCCATAGAATCAGCTATCAAAACGTTTTTTGAAATTTGTCTTCAACACTCTCTCTCTTCTTTAGCTACAGTTGAATCCAGAGGCTCGTTTGTGAGTGGTATTGAGGATGAACAAAGACTTTGAGAAAATCCCTCTAAAAGGAAAACTTCTCAACAGAAGCATTAAAGCTAATACCATATTTATCGGGTCCGACACATCTTCCTTGTTGTGTCTAAAATTAGTCCCAAGGAAAGATTAAGCTTATGAAATACAACAATGAATATATATAAAACTTGAAGCATGGCGGAATCATACTTACAAAGCTTTTTGATGAAAAGATGAACAAAGGTTGAAGCTCCAAGATCCTTGAAGTTTCGGCCAAGAGGAGAAAAGAGTTGAAAGCTCCAAGCTTTGTGTATTCCAAGCTCCAAGGTGGTTTCCCTATCACCTCCTTTGATTCCTTGCTTGTGCTAGCAAAAATGGAGAATGAGAAAACAATTTTCTGCCTTGTTGGTGCAGCTCACGGCGTGAGCAAGAGAGGAGAGAGGAGAGTGTTTCACTTTTGATTTTCTTTCCTTTGCATGCCAAAAAACGTGAATCACCAATGAAAATGAAAAGTGAGTGATATCTAATACCAAAAGATTTTTTAATGCAAAAAATCCTTCCAAAACCGTGCATGGCTTTCCCTCCAAAATGAATCCATCATTTGCTATCATTACCATACTTTGAGATTAGAGACAATGCATCATCCCTCAAAGGTGACTAGATACATTCACTATCTATTCGTATTAAGTAATGAGATATCGCGATGTGATTTGCGGATATCACTCGATTCAAAATACGAATGTGTCCGCAAGCACTTTCGGGCTCGGTTTCGTTAATTTCAAATTAACGAATTTCCGTCGTGAATGAATTAAATAATTACGCCTTGCGAAATTACTATTCAGTTCGCTAATGAATTAATTCTAAATTAATTCGTTTGCCCGAATTAAAATCCGATTTTAATTCCGCGTCGAAATCTAATTTCGTTTAATAATATATCGAATATATTATTTTATCGATTAATTCCAGATTAATCGATCTCTCTCTCTCTCCTAATAAGGCATTTTATCCAAGATAAAGTTTCTCCGTTATTAATCCAAGATTAATAAAGTTCGAATCAAACATCATAGGTGAATCTTCAGGAAGCGACCCAAGAGATCTTCGGATATGTTGGCAGTAAATACGGTCGTTGGATAATCCAAACACGTACGTACCTTCGTACAACGTTTTTACCGATTTACAAGACAAGGTTGGCTTCTAGCAAAGCGCCATGCCTACCCAATTCTCCAGAAATATTCTTACTGGAATATTAGATCTATATCAAGCGTAGTATACCGTAGTATTGCGTACATCGATCCAATATCGGACGATCACATGTTAGGCCTGGGGCTGGAAATGTGTCTGCCCCGTACGAAACATATATCGGACATCAAGCAACTAGTCTCTTTAAATCGGGCAATACTGACCTAGTCATATTGTCCCGACGGTTGCAACCTTTTATAGAGCACTAGTTCTGTATCCTGCGTGATCATCAACTCCATATGTCTGAAGTGACACTTCCATCTTGACATCACACCCAGTGCACTACGATTCCTGATAAACCCAGAAGAGGTGAACACAGAACCAGTTAAGGTCCCCCAACCACCAAAACCAAAGTTACCTATTGTCGCAAGTACTAGCGATGCAAGTCTCAGGTTAAGACCATATACACCTACCCTGATGCGGCCTCCCATAGACACGCAGACATACTACCAATGGGATTCCGCGGGGTCTATCCAGAGCGAAGCTGTTTTCCGTACCATCGGTAAAACACAACCTCCTATCGCACTTGCATAAGTATCCTATACTTAATATATGAGAACTATGCCGTTGTGCCCTCACAACATGCACAAGTGCAATACTAGTCTATTCCGCATTATCGATGTCCGATCTCGATAATACTCCGACTAGGGATATTTAATGATTTAAACCTTTATGTATTGATACTGTCTCATATCATCTCAATACGAAATTAATCATATGGACTTTCGCCATTTATATATCAAAGTAAATAAATTACAAAACGGCAAAAGGCAATTTCATTATCACATAGTTAATTTTGTACAATAATACAATATCATTTACAAAACAGTGACGCTATGGGTCATAATGTCTAACAATCTCCCACTTGGCCTATAGCCAGTCACTCAAGCATCTAATACCTGAACTATGTATATGTCGTTCAAACACTTGCGGATAAACAGCTTTCGTCAGCGGATCTGCAATGTTGTTATCTGATGCGACCTTCTCGATTTTACATCGCCACGATGTATAATCTCCCGAATCAGATGGTAACGCCGAAGAACATGCTTGGATCGTTGATGAGACCTTGGTTCCTTAGCTTGTGCTATAGCCCCGTTATTGTCACAATACAATGGAACGGGCTCAGCTGCTAACGGAACTACTCCTAATCCAATTAGGAACTTTCGGATCCAAACTGCCTCCTTTGCTGCTTCCGATGCAGCAATATACTCCGCTTCTGTCGTTGAATCGGCAACAGTATCTTGCTTGGAAGATTTCCAGCTCACTGCTCCGTTATTCAAACAAAAAATGTACCCGGATTGCGACTTGAAGTCGTCCTTGTCGGTTTGGAAACTTGCATCGGCATACCCAGATACCACAAGTTCTCCTTCTCCGTAAATTAAGAAAGCATCCTTAGTTCGTCTAAGATACTTAAGGATATTCTTAACTGCCATCCAGTGACCTTCACCTGGATCGGCCTGATAGCGACTGCACATGCTCAAAGCATATGACACATCAGGTCGTGTACATATCATGGCATACATGATCGATCCGACTGCGAGGCGAACGGTATCCGACTCATGTTATCTCTCTCTTCTTGAGTCTTAGGACACATGTCCTTAGACAGAGAGGTACCGCGTAATATTGGCATCAATCCCTTCTTGGATTGATCCATGCTGAATCGCTTCAACACTTTGTCAATATATGTACTCTGGGAGAGTCCAAGCAGCTTTCTAGATCTATCCCGGTAGATCTTTATTCCCAGAATAAAGGCTGCTTCTCCCAGATCTTTCATGGAGAATTTTAATGAAAGCCAAGCTTTCACCGACGTTAGCATGGGAATGTCATTGCCTATAAGCAATACATCGTCGACATAAAGGACAATAAAAGTCAGTGCTCTCCCACTAACCTTCTTGTGCACACAAGGGTCATCTTCGTTTTGCACAAAATTATATTCTTTTATGATTTCATCAAAACGCTGATTCCATGACCATGATGCTTGCTTCAATCCATAAATGGATCGATTTAACTTACAAACCTTGTTTGCAAGTCTAGGTACGATAAAACCGTCAGGTGTTGCATATAAACATCCTCCAAAAGGTTTCCGTTAAGGAAAGCGGTTTTAACGTCCATCTGCCATATCTCGTAATCGAAATATGCAGCTATTGCAAGCATTATCCGAATGGATTTAATCATGGCAACGGGTGAGAAGGTTTCGTCATAATAAAACCATATTGTTGACGATACCCCTTTGCTACAAGCCTAGCTTTGTATGTTTGCACGTTGCCATCCATGTCGGTCTTCTTCTTGAAGATCCATCTGCATCCAATAGGTTTTACACCTTCTGGTGCATCAACCAGTGTCCAAACTTGGTTGGCATACATGGAATCCATCTCAGACTTCATGGCTTCTTGCCATAAAGCGGAATCAATGTCTTGTATTGCTTCCTCATACGTAGACGGTTCATTATCCTCAATAAGATTAATATCTACATGAGGCGAGATCAGGTACCCATACCTCTCAGGTACTGTCCTGACTCTCTCCGACCTACGCAGTCTTTGTGTATATGAAGGTTGTGGTACAGACTCATCCCGGATGGTCTGTTCATGTTCTGTCGTTGATTCATTGCTAGGAACAGTATCACCACGATTTTCATCGAGCTCCACTTTCCTCCCACTTACCACTGCATCTAAGAATTCCTTTTCAAGGAAAAATGCATGTAGAGCAACAAATACTTTGTTCTCTTGCGGGTGATAGAAGTAATATCCTTTGGTTTCCCTAGGATATCCTACGAAAAGGCATTTATCTGATTTGGGTTCTAATTTGGTACCTTCCAAACGTTTAACATATGCCCAGCAACCCCAAATCTTCAGGAAAGAGAAACCCGGTTTCCTTCCTGTCCATATCTCGTATGGAGTCTGTTCAACAGACTTTGACGGAACCTTATTCAAAATTAGTATTGCACTGCTTAATGCGTATCCCCAGAAGGATATTGGTAGCTCAGTGCGACTCATCATTGACCTTACCATGTCTAACAAGGTACGGTTTCTCCATTCAGACACACCGTTTAATTGCGGTGTTCCAGGAGGAGTCCACTGTGAAAGAATACCATGTTCTTTCAAGTAATCTTGAAACTCATAACTTAAGTATTCGCCACCACGGTCCGACCGTAATGTCTTAATACTCTTGCCTGTTTGTTTTTCAACTTCGTGTCAAAACTCTTTGAATTTCTCAAAGGTTTCCGACTTGTGCATCATTAGATACATATAACCGTAACGTGATGCATCATCCGTAAAGGTTACGAAGTATCGATATCCACCTCTAGCCTGGCTAGACATGGGCCCACATACGTCACTATGAACGAGGGCTAACAGTTCTGTGGCACGTTTACCTTTAAGCTAAAAGGTGATTTAGGCATTTTGCCTAAAAGACAAGATTCGCAGACATCATATGAATTAGGATCAAATCCGTCCAAGTACCCACTCTTCGAAAGTGTGGATATGCGAGTCTTGTTAATGTGTCCTAGACGACAATGCCACATGTAAGCTTCATCTTTTAGATTACTCCTTTTGAGCCTTTTGTTTGTCATTTTGTGTTTAGGAGATTCATTTACATTCAAAATATAAAGACCATTATTTGCAACAACAGTGCAAATTTCTGCATCATTTTATATAAATAACACCCAGTGTTTCTAAATACAAAAGTGTACCCATGCTGGGTTAACAAAGATACAGATATAATATTCCTAGTTAAACTAGGTATATAATAACAGTTCAAAAGTTTAAGTACATGCCCTGAGGGCAGTTCCAAAACAAAAGTCCCTACAGCGCCAAAAACAGCAACTGGTGTTCCGTTTCCGACTCGTAGGTCAACCTCCCCTGAAGCCAGCATCCTGCTATTCTGCAGATCCTGCAAATCAGTACAAATATGAGCAGCACAACCAGAATCAAAAATCCAATTTTTAAGACTAGAAGTAGTCATATTTATTTCAATAACAAACATACCAGAGGCTGAGCCTTGCCTGCCTTGATATCCTCCTTGTGTTCCTTGCCCATTCGGCAGTCACGTTTCCAGTGACCCTTCTTGCCGCAGTTGAGGCAGACATCTCGAGACTTGTCCCTAGGCTTCCCAGAAGCTTTTGTCAATTTGCCTTTACCCTTTTTCTTATGTTTCTTCTTCCTCACCCCTCCAGTAGCTTTGGGCCCAGCCTTTGGCCTCTGAGAGGTCGATGCAAAGTGCGCCTCGCGCTTGCCCCTTTTTTGGAGTTCTTTTTCAGACTCCTTCAAAATGGATAACAATTCTCCAAGAGTGTCATCTGTATCCATCAACTTGTAGTTGATTATGATTTGTTTCCAAGTATCAGGAAGTGACTGCAAGATCATATCTATGGTCAGCGCAGCCTCCAAGACTATTCCCATATTGGCCAACTCATCAATATCGGCGATCATTTGAGCCCCGTGGGCCTCAACTGATGCGCCTTCAGTCATTCGGGCGCGGAAGAGTTTCTTCACCAACTCATACTCCCCATCCGCTTATTGGAGCGGTGGAGATCTCGCAGTCTGCCATACATATTATAAGGATCCAAGCCCCTATTTTGGCGACGAAAGTGCTGAGTCATCGAAGCTAACATAATAGCCTAAGCTGTGTCACAATCACTGCTGTGAGTTTTCCATAACTCCAGCTCAAGTGGGTCAGTGGGCTTAGGCGGGAGAGGTATCTGTATAGTGTACAACATCCTCTCAGCCCCAAGGACTATCCTTAGGTTCATTTCCCAGTCAGCAAAGTTTGTGCCCTTAAAGACATTATCACCCATGATGATATCTCGGACATTTCCTTTGCCTGCCATCTTAACTACGATAGTCCAACTATCTAGTTAACGATAAAGTGGGTACAGTCAAACTGTTACAAAAAAAATAACAATGTATTAGTCCAACTAATTATAATAAATAGAGACGAAATAATTGAAGAACGCGTAAGGCAAAGTATCTGAATGAAATTGCAAATTCACATACTAGCCTCCCACTATTTTCATCAAGTCTCTAACCCTCTGTTGAGAACTCGGGAAATCCTATTTCCTAGTGGGCTAGGATCCCGTTAAATAACACACAACCTTGACTTTGGCCAACAAGCTGTATGCTATTTAACTAGGTAGATCTCACAGATCAATTGGATCCAATCCAATTCCTAGATCCGGTTAGGTGGACATCCAAGTCCTAAACATATTGCGTATGCCAATGTATCTAATACATTTTCTAACCATATCCTCCGAATCATCTAGGCCTTGGCTTTGGCACAACAAACCTAATGATTCCAGTTAAGCGGGACCCATTGACAAGGATAGTTTCGTAATCAATGTCGTTGGACAAGAAGTGATCTTGACTTTGGCCAACAAATCACAACTTGGACAAGACACCGATGTGGAACAAAACTCTCATGATTCAAGTACATCCTAATTGACAAGGTCTTGACTTTGGCCAACAAACCAATGCCAATCGGATCTTGAACAAGAATCATTCAATGGAAGGATAATCGCTTAATATAGATTGAGGGATTTTTGCGTAATTGGCAACCAATTTATTATCTTTGTTAGGTCTCATCAACATACACCCTTAAGCATGCTTCTAAAACATCATAAAGCGCGTAAAGTAAATTAATAGTGATATACGGATGGATATATAACACAACTTGTTCCTAGAACAAATCACTCCCTTTCCTCTCCCCGCTAGCACTATTCTACTACTACCCATTTACATAATACAATAAGAGAAACCTCATTTGCATTGAGGGGAATTAGGTGAGAAGAGAATACAAAGAGATAAAAGAGATAAGGCTGGACACGCAGGTCCAATTTATAAATTCTAAATTTACAATAATTTCTAAAATTACCCTTTCCCTTCTAATATCCATCCGATATACACTATTCATTCATCACATACAATATATTCAAACAAGACATGCTTTTACAACCAATCTAATCCAATTAATTAGTCTTTGTTTAAATGATCATCCAATGTTCAAACAACGGTTTTGATTTTGCGCGAGTCGAACTCGTTTGAGAATAAGTACATAAGGTACGAATTTACGAATTATATCGAACTACTTATTAAATCTAATTTAATTCGTATTCAATACTAATTCAATTATTTAATTCCAAATTAAATGTTTACACTTTTAATGTGCTTTTAAAGACTTAGATTCTAAATCTAATCTAATTGGGTCTCAAAGCCCAACTAACATCCAATGTTTGTTTAATCAAAGTCCGATGGGCTTTCAATTGATTTATTAAGGCTTGGGCTTTGGTCAATGTGGGTCAAACCCAATTACCAAGCCCAAATAAGGAATCACCCTTAAGTGCCACAAAATCAATTTCAAGCCCATAAGGCCCAATTAAACATAAAAGCCCATTAATTAAATTTAATATTCCAAATTTTAAAATTCAATTGATTAAGTGTAATAGCATGATTAATTCATTAAATCAAATATTTCAAAAATACCAATTTAATTTATTATTCATCAATTGTTCAAAACACTTGTCTAACATTTATTTGAACAAAAATTAAGTCCTATAACATGTCATGTTGTATTCGGCCAAGAGAGATTTTTGCGGTTCGATATGTTTTCAATCCAATTGAATTACTAATCTAACATACATATAGATTTTAGGTCATCCAATGAACTTAAAGCAAAAATGAATAATAGTGAAAAGACCTCAATTTTCGGTCAAGCATCAACTTTAGGGAAAAAATCATCCAATGTATTTTTCTCAAAATTGAACATGTATTACATCAATATCATACATTTAATCATGCTTAAGTTATCCAATAACCTTGTGCATGAAAAATTCCAAATCTTCAAATGACCTACACATTAGGCCAATGCATCAATTTTGGGGAAAAAATATCCAATACAATTTTTCTCAAAATTGATCATGTATCACTTCATATTACAAACATTTAAGCACACTCAAATCATCCAATGAACTTGTGCATGCAAAAATTCAACTTAATGGAAGTGCCTCACATTCGGCCAAGACATCAATTTTGGGGAAAAATCATCCAATGCATTTTTCTCAAAATTAATCATGTATTATATCAAATATCATACATTTAAACATGCTTAGTTATCAAATAAGCTCATGCATGAAAAATTCCAATCCAATGGAAGCACCTCCACATTCGGCCAAGGTTACATTTTGGGGAAAAATCATCCAATGCATTTTTCTCAAAATTGATTCCATATAATATCATTCTATATACATGTAAGCATACTCATTCATCAAATTTCACAAGAACATGCTTCAATCAATTTTACCCAAATTTTAACCTAATATATTTCATGCTTAAACCTAGCTCTGATACCATTGTTGGTGTCTAAAATTAGTCCCAAGGAAAGATTAAGCTTATGAAATACAACAATGAATATATATAATAAACTTGAAGCATGGCGGAATCATACTTACAAAGCTTTTGTGATGAAAAGATGAACAAAGGTTGAAGCTCCAAGATCCTTGAAGTTTCGGCCAAGAGGAGAAAAGAGTTGAAAGCTCCAAGCTTTGTGTATTCCAAGCTCCAAGGTGGTTTCCCTATCACCTCCTTTGATTCCTTGCTTGTGCTAGCAAAAATGGAGAATGAGAAAACAATTTTCTGCCTTGTTGGTGCAGCTCACGGCGTGAGCAAGAGAGGAAGAGAGGAGAGTGTTTCACTTTTGATTTTCTTTCCTTTGCATGCCAAAAAACGTGAATCACCAATGAAAATGAAAAGTGAAGTGATATCTAATACCAAAAGAATTTTTAATGCAAAAAATCCTTCCAAAACCGTGCATGGCTTTCCCTCCAAAATGAATCCATCATTTGCTATCATTACCATACTTTGAGATTAGAGACAATGCATCATCCCTCAAAGGTGACTAGATACATTCACTATCTATTCGTATTAAGTAATGAGATATCGCGATGTGATTTGCGGATATCACTCGATTCAAAATACGAATGTGTCCGCAAGCACTTTCGGGCTCGGTTTCGTTAATTTCAAATTAACGAATTTCCGTCGCGACATGAATTAAATAATTACGCCTTGCGAAATTACTATTCAGTTCGCTAATGAATTAATTCTAAATTAATTCGTTTGCCCGAATTAAAATCCGATTTTAATTCCGCGTCGAAATCTAATTTCGTTTAATAATATATCGAATATATTATTTTATCGATTAATTCCAGATTAATCGATCTCTCTCTCTCTCCTAATAAGGCATTTTATCCAAGATAAAGTTTCTCCGTTATTAATCCAAGATTAATAAAGTTCGAATCAAACATCATAGGTGAATCTTCAGGAAGCGACCCAAGAGATCTTCGGATATGTTGGCAGTAAATACGGTCGTTGGATAATCCAAACACGTACGTACCTTGTACAACGTTTTTACCGATTTACAAGACAAGGTTGGCTTCTAGCAAAGCGCCATGCCTACCCAATTCTCCAGAAATATTCTTACTGGAATATTAGATCTATATCAAGCGTAGTATACCGTAGTATTGCGTACATCGATCCAATATCGGACGATCACATGTTAGGCCTGGGGCTGGAAATGTGTCTGCCCCGTACGAAACATATATCGGACATCAAGCAACTAGTCTCTTTAAATCGGGGAATACTGACCTAGTCATATTGTCCCGACGGTTGCAACCTTTTATAGAGCACTAGTTATGTATCCTGCGTGATCATCAACTCCATATGTCTGAAGTGACACTTCCATCTTGACATCACACCCAGTGCACTACTACGATTCCTGATAAACCCAGAAGAGGTGAACACAGAACCAGTTAAGGTCCCCCAACCACCAAAACCAAAGTTTACCTATTGTCGCAAGTACTAGCGATGCAAGTCTCAGGTTAAGACCATATACACCTACCCTGATGCGGCCTCCCATAGACACGCAGACATACTACCATGGGATTCCACGGGGTCTATCCAGAGCGAAGCTGTTTTCCGTACCATCGGTAAAACACAACCTCCTATCGCACTTGCATAAGTATCCTATACTTAAATATATGAGAACTATGCCGTTGTGCCCTCACAACATGCACAAGTGCAATACTAGTCTATTCCGCATTATCGATGTCCGATCTCGATAATACTCCGACTATGGATATTTAATGATTTAAACCTTTATGTATTGATACTGTCTCATATCATCTCAATACGGAATTAATCATATGGACTTTCGCCATTTATATATCAAAGTAAATAAATTACAAAATGGCAAAAGGCAATTTCATTATCACATAGTTAATTTTGTATAATAATACAATATCATTTACAAAACAGTGACGCTATGGGTCATATTGTCTAACACTTCCATGCACACTCACTTTTCTCCTCCTCCGCTAGGTCGAAAAACTTTGACAGGCATCCATCATCATTTTCATTAATCTCTCTGGCACATGATGATTTATTACCAGAAAGAAGCCCCAATCGGTGCAGGATTTACCGAGCTCCTGAATGACTTAGACCGTTGATGAGGTTTCAAAGATGTTAGTAAAAAGAAATCAATAACTGGGATTGAATCATCTGAAATAGCTTGATCATGATTTTACTGATTTTTGAGTGAAAATGTATGTAGAAGGAATAGAGGTGAGCCTAGGAGATTCGGCCAGCTCTTGACAAATGCCATTTCTATAGCAAAACCAACTATTGCTGCCAATGAAAGATAGCAAGGATATTTAATTTTTTTATTAGAAGAATTTGGGTGGTGTTAGAAGTAGTGGCTAATGATTATTGAGTTTGTGAGGAAAAAGAGAGACATAAGAAAGTGGGTGTGTTGGGGATAACGAAAGTAATTTTACATGGAATGTGATATTACAATCTACCCACCTTACAAAATATCATCCTTGAAATTTCTCAATCCGCACACAGCTCTAGCTCGATCAGTCAAATCTTATCAGATGTCATATCTACCAAGTCTGAACCATGAATCTGTCGATCTCCAACCTCGCCTAAATAAACAGGAGTCCTACATCTCTGTAACGACTGTCAATCTTGACTATTATTCCATTGTGAGACGTATAATAAAAAAGAAAATTTTGTTCAAACACATATAAACACTCATAAAATGATTTGGAGATAATCGCTAAATTCTTCGAAATTCCGATACAAAATTGTACGATGTTCCACTCCGGACAGTCCATGGTTTTTGATTCATAACTCTCTCATACAAACTCCGATTTTTATGAAATTTATATCGTCGGAAAGCTAAGATCAAGACCTACAATGTCCACGTTAAATAATTTTCCGAATTTCAATAAGAAGTAAGTAAAAAACACATGTCAAAAATCTAGATGAATAGTGCCCATGGGCCCATCTAGAGAAATCTCAAAGTTTCTCAAAATTTCTAAACTTTTCTTCATAAAATAAAATTTCAAATAGCCTATAGTATAAAAGAGGGACAATATTCAAACATTCCTAAATGTTTTGAAGAGATGAATGAATGTGAGAAAATGGAGAAGGAGAAAGAATAAGATGAAGGAAGAAGAAAGAATAAAGAGGAAAGAAAGAAGAGGAAACAAGTGCCAAATACCCATTCATCAAACAAAAAAGAAGAAACCCCACCATGGGAAGCTTAAGGAGTGAAGGAAACAAAGGAATATAAGGTAAGGGTGTAGCCACTGCATTTTTGCATGTAAGTCTCTATGATGAGTCTCGTTTAGAGGCACTACCTTTTAAGTCACGGAAGTCGCGGGAAACGGACGTCGGAAGGGAAGAGTCAAGAATTGACACATTGTTGGAATTAATTCGTTTTTTTATTCTTCGGGTTTGCTTGTTGGACTTCCATTTTAAAGCACTTTAGCCCAAAAACCCCCCGCAAGCCACACACCTAGCCCACACACACCAAGCCCACCTCCAAAGCCAAGCCACACACCCACACCAAGCCCATTCACGCCCAAGCCCACTTGAAACACATCCAAATTAATAAAATGCATATTTAACACATGGGGAATTAAATAAAATCTAAAAATCATATACCAAATTAAAATAAATATCAAATAAAATCATGCCTAATTAAAATCAATCAAGTATATTATATTCCTAACTAAACAAATCTCATGCCTAAACAAAACAAATTAAATATATCATATTCCTAATCTAGCCAAGACATTTCCCCAATCAAATATTAGACTTTCCTTGTAAGACACTAATTGGTTCATTACTTTTCAAATAAGGAGAAGCCCTAGCCTTTGTCTATAAAAGAAACCCAATTCCAACACTTCCCTCCGCTCTCTCTTACACGGCTAACACACAAACACAAAGAATGAAACCCTAAATCTCTCGGTCCTTGAAGCCTTTCTCTCATCTCTTTCCCACAAACACAAAGAATAAACCCTAAAACTCTATTCTCCCTCACCATCACTCATTCTCTCCCTAATTTCATCACGCCACTGCCCCTAACAAGCTCTCGGCCCCTCATAAGCCTTCACAGAAAGCAAGCCTCCTCCTCGCCACCTCACTGACCTCACGTAACAAAGACATAAAGAAACCCTTAACTGCCCACAAAACCTTCAACTTCACGCCATAAACAGCCCTCCTCAAACTCTCAACTCCACGCCATAAGCAGCCCTCATCAAACTCCCAACTTCACGCACCTTAAACTACCCTTCACACATAACATCTCCAACTCAGCAACTCTCTCACCACAACCCCCTATATACTACCCGGTTCAGCCGCTCCTCTCACTACCATTCACCACCGCAAACTGCACCCACTGCATCACCGAACACACCCATATCACTGCCCCCCAAACAAGCCCATAAACCGAACTCAGATCAACCCTAAACACACACACACATAGCCGAGAAACAAACACACAAAGCAAGAAGCCCCCTACCGATTCAAACAATAAACAAAATAACCCTTAACCGATCCCAAAACAACAAACAACCTACCCTTCTAAACTGTGAAATAACCACCCCAAAAATAGTCTAAATATCCCTGAAAACAGCCCCTAATACAGAAAAAACAATGACTAAAAAAATAGGAGCAAAACAACAGTAAAACAGAGTGAAAACAGTAGCTTGAGCAGCGAAACAGCGAGGAAAGATGTGGACCATTGAACCAGAAAAGTTACGGAGTGTTAGCCATTCCGACGGCCTTGTAACACGTTTCCGAGATTCGACATAAAAGGTTAGACTTGATGGCACTTTTTACATCTATTTTCATTCGTATTTTTATTGTTTATTATTTGCATGAGTATTGTGGAATGATGTGTGTTGTGGCCCTTGAATAAAATAGAAAATGTGTCACCTCTTGTGGTATATAGGATGGAAACCCAGACGTAAACTCCGTAGCTGAATCCGAATGGACGGTAGTGCGGTCTGTACTTGGGATACAAATCCACGTACCACTTGAGCAAACAGCACATATTTCGATTCATTTTGTCTTGTTTGTTTATTATCCGTTATTTAATTTCTGCATGTTATTTGTTTGTGTAATGATGAGATAAAGCGCATTGGCTTAGTAAGTTGGATTAAAGGTCCTCCATTTTGAGGGGTTAAAATCCATTACCACGATGTTTTGCCGTGCCGGATGATGTATATTCGGTTGAATGTAAGATGTGTTCAATCAGGTATACAAAGTCCGATATTGTTGTCTTTATTTTTTATATGCATTATGTTATTAGCGCATGGGCTTAGTAAGTTGGATTAAAGGTCCTCCATGTCGAGGGGTTAAAATCCTTTACCACGATACTTTGCCGCGCCGGATGATGTATATTCGGTTGAATGTAAGATGTGTTCAATCGGGGATACAAAGTCCGATATTGTCGTCTTTATTTTTTATATGCATTATGTTATTAGCGCATGGGCTTAGTAAGTTGGATTAAATGTCCTCCATGTCGAGGGGTTAAAATCCTTTACCACGATGCTTTGCCGCGCCAGATTATGTATATTCGGTTGAATGTAAGACGTGTCCAGTCAGGGATATGAAGTCCGATATTGTTGTCTTTACTTTTATATGCATTATGATATGATGCGCATGGGCTTAGTAAGTTGGATTAAAGGTCCTCTATTTGGAGGGATAAAAAGCCTACGGTCTACCATTACCATGATACTTCACCACGCCTTTTATTTCGTTATTTGCTTTTCTTTGTATGTCATCTTCTTGCATAATCATGCATCATGTTGCATCGCACTTGGGCAAATCAAGTTGGATTAAAGGTCCTCCACTTTGAGGGATAGAAAGCCTACGGGCTACCTTTGCCACGATATTTTGCCGCGCCGGACAAAGTGCATTCGATTGAATGTGATATACGTTCAATCGGACACTTGAAGTCCTATATAGATGTGGGCATATGTCTCATCTTTTTTCTTTCACTTCCATTATTTATCTTTCAAATCGCATCATGGCATGTTTATTTTGATGTACAATTGCCTCCTTGGTTATTTCTTTGCATTATATACCTAATTGTTTCTCTTTATTATGTATGATTGTGCAACTGCCATTTGTTTGCATTTCCGTGTCCATGAATGTAATATGCTTATGACATTGTATGCTTGCCATATTTCAATTTATCTTTATGCATGCAAATTCGGACATAGATTATATGCAAATAGGTTGTATGCAAATTTGGACATAGATTGTATGCCAATAGGTTGTATGGAAATTTGGACATAGATTGTATGCCAATAGGTTGTATGCAAATTCGGACATAGATTGTATGCAAATAGGTTGTATGCAAATTTGGACATAGATTATATGTTAATAGGTTGTATGCAAATATGAAAATGTGTTACATGTGAACTTAGATGAACTTTTGATTTATGTGTACAAACTTAGAAATAGAATACCCTTAAGAATATATGTTGCTAGACTCAATTAAATTATTGCACAAATCATTTTATTACATGTGGCATAAGTAAGGGACCATTCCGAACCCAACGGTTTGAGGTCTTCACTTGCGAGGGGTGAGTGCGGCCTTAAATCATTTTCCCGGTTCTCACCGGGTGGTGACTCATTTATTCTCCGGTTTAGTCCCCCGCGGGCTACTCTGTACTCCCAATCGGGCTGCGAGCCCGGAACAACATGCGTCGCCTAGTTTATGTGTCAAGACGTGTCCAGTCGGGGATACGAAGTCCAATATTGTTGTCTTTACTTTTATATGCATTATGATGTGATGCGCATGGGCTTAGTAAGTTGGATTAAAGGTCCTCTATTTGGAGGGATAAAAAGCCTACGGTCTACCTTTACCACGAAACTTCGCCACGCTTTTATTTCGTTATTTGCTTTTCTTTGTATGTCATCTTCTTGTATAATCATGCATCATGTTGCATCGCGCATGGGCAAATCAAGTTGGATTAAAGGTCCTCCACTTTGAGGGATAGAAAGCCTACGGGCTACCTTTGGCACGACATTTTTCCGCGCCGGACAAAGTGCATTCGATTGAATGTGAGATACATTCAATCAGACACTTGAAGTCCTATATAGATGTGGGCATATGTCGCATCTCTTTTCCTGTACTTCCATGATTTATCTTTCAAATCTCATCATGGCACGTTTATTTTGATGTACAATTGCCTCTTTGGTTTTTTCATTGCATTATATACCTAATTGTTTCTCTTTATTACGTATGATTGTGCAACTGCCATTTGTTTGTATTTTCGTGTCCATGAATGTAATGTGCTTATGACATTGTATGCTTGCCGTATTTCAATTTATCTTTATGCATGCAAATTCGGACATAGATTATATGCAAATAGGTTGTATGCAAATTTGGACATAGATTGTATGAAAATAGGTTGTATGTAAATTTGGACATAGATTGTATGCCAATAAGTTGTATGCAAATTCGGACATAGATTGTATGCAAATAGGTTGTATGCAATTTGGACATAGATTATATGTAAATAGGTTGTATGCAAATATGAAAATGTGTTACATGTGAACTTAGATGAACTTTTGATTTATGCGTGTGAACTTAGAAATAGAATATCCTTAGGAATATATGTTTCTAGACTCGATTAAATTATTGCACAAATTATTTTATTACAAGTGGCATAAGTAAGGGACCATTCCGAACCCAACGGTTTGAGGTCTTCCCTTGCGAGGGGTGAGTGCGGCCTTAAATCATTTTCCCGGTTCACACCGGGTGGCGACTCCTTTATTCTCTGATTTAGTCCCCCGCGGGCTACTCCATACTCCCAACCGGGCCGCTAGCCCGGAACAGCATGCGTCGCCCAGTTTCTGTGTCCTACAGTCTGGCGACTCCATTGGGGATAGAGAATCGGCCCCGAAATAATGTCTTGTAATGTTTTTGATTTGTGCTTTAAGTTAACCGTGTCTATTGTGGGTTGAGGTGGTTTAATCAAAGGCATTATTAAGGCTAGGTGATGGTTTGGTGTCTTCTTTCACTCAATACCTTTCTATAAGGAAAAGCTGTGAAGACACCTAGATAATCCTTTACTCGTAGCTTACTGTGATGGACTAATTTGGAGGACTAATTTGGATGGTCATTAATTATCAGATTAATTAATTGATTAGATTGATTGATAACATGCTTATGTGAATACATGGTTGCGATGCATGAATAATGTATATCGGACGGATATTAGATGGGTGGGGCAATTTTAGAAATTGTTGTAATAAATTTGGAATTTATTAATTGGACCTGCGTGTCCAGCCTTATTACCTCCATACTCTTTGTATTCTCTTCTCACCTATTCCCCTCAATGTAAATGAGGTTTCTTTAGAAGTGTAGTGTAACGGGTAGAAGTAATATATGTGCTAGCGGGAGAGAGGAAAGTGAGAGATTTGATCTAGGATCAATGTGTTAAGTATCCATCCGCATATCATTATTATATTTATTTATACGCGCTTTATTATGTATTTAGAATGCATGTTTAAGGGTGTATGATGATGAGACCTTAACAAAGATAATAAATTGGTTGCCAATTTGCACGCGAAAAACCCTCACAAATATTAAGCGTTTTTCCTTCCTTTGAGTGATTCTTACTCAAGATCTAAGACTGTCATTGGTTTGTTGGCCAAAGTCAAGGCCTTTGTCCGTCAAGGATGTGTTTGAATCACTAGAGCTTTGTTCCATATCGGTGTCTTGTCCAAGTTGTGGTTTGTTGGCCAAAGTCAAGACCACTTCTTGTCCATCGACATTGATTACGAAGCTTTCCATGGTCAATGGGTTCTGCTTAACTGGGATCACTAAGTTTGTTGTGACAAAGCCAAGACTTAGTTGATTCAGAGGAAAAATGTTAGGCAATATATTGGATATATTGGCATATATAAGATATATGTTTCGGACTTGGATGTCCCCCTACTGGATCTAGGAATTGGATGGGATCCAATTGATCTTAGAGATCTACCTAGTTAATTATCATACAGTTTGTTGGCCAAAGTCAAGATTGTGTGATATTTAACGGGATCCTAGCCCACTAGGAAACATGGTTTCCCGAGTACTCGACAGAGGGTTAGAGGCTCGCCAAAAAATAGTGGGAGGCAAGAATTGAATTTGCAATATTCGTTTAATTACTTGCCATACGCGCTCAAATCAAATATCATTCGTCAAATAAATTAAATGTTAGTTGGACTAATATTTAAATCGTTGTTTTAAAACAGTTGGACTGTATTCAAATAATTAAATTATAGTTGATTAAATAGTTGGACTATAATAATCATTATAATAAATAGTACCTAAATCGTTGATTAAATAGTTGGACTATTAGAATCAAGATAAAATTGAAAGACTGACATTTAAAACATAATCCTAGGGAAAATGTATTTAAATGGTTTAATTTTCAAATTGGGAATAGATTCTCAGGATGGTCCTGGAAACTAATAAGTTACTTTATTTGATAAAATAACATATTAGGCCTAAGCCAAGAGTTGAGCAAATAGTAGAGCATGGTCTTTGGAAGATTCATGCAATGATAACTTTAGTGCTTAATCCATTAAGCTTGTCGCAGTAGACTCCTTAATTTCTTTGTCAGAACTAAGGGTTAGATCCTTAAAGTATGATAAAGAAATTGAAGGATCTTCATAAATCTATACTTAGATTTTAGAAGTACTAAATTGCAATACTAAACTCTTGGAGAGTTAATGACTATTCTCAAGGAGATAAAGTCAAAGTTTGCAATTAGGCAAGTAGCGCAAGGCGCATCTTACTTCGATATTCTAGAAACCCAAGGCTTGGCCAAAGGCTACTGGAATGTGAAAAGGGCAAATGCAAAATCATTATAATCTTCTGGGAAGATAAAAGACATATCCCAAAATGTTTGCCTAAATTGTGGCAAACGGGATCGCGGAAGCGTGATTGCCGTTTGAACAAAGCAGACATGAAGGAATTGAAGACGAGCAAGGCTCCAACTTCAAATATGTTTGTCATAATTATGTTCATTACTAGTATTGAAATTAGATTTTAAATACTTAGTGTGGTACATAAATATATACTGATGTTCAGAATCTGCTATGAGCAGGATACTGACTTCAGATTGAGATTTATCTGCGAATCGGAAACGGGACGAAAGTCGCTGTTTTAACCGTAGATACCTAAATTTAGGAACTACCCTCGGGTGTGTACCTAAATTTGGAAACTGTTATAATGTAACTAGTTTGACTAGAAACATTATCTCTATATCAGTGTTTAATCCGTTGCGGATTTACCTTTATATTCTAGAACACTAAAGTTTTTTATTATATAAAGATGATATTGAGATAAACACATTTGATGTGAAATAACAGCATTTATATTTTGAATATAAATAAATCTCAAAAGTATAACATGACAAACAAATAACTCAAACTGATTTGATCAGAAGAAACTAATTTGTGGCATTGTTGTCTGGGACACAATTAAACAAGACTCGTATATCCACACTTTTGAAGAGTGGGTACTCGGACTGATTTGATTCTATTCAAATAAAGTCTACGAATCTAGTTTATTGGGCAAAGTGCCTATAACACCTTTACTTGGTAAAAATGGAAATGCCACCGATCTGTTAGCCATAATTCATAGTGAAGCAAGTGGGCCCATGTCTAGCTAGGCTAGAGGTGGATATGAATATTTCGTGACCTTTACGGATGTGGCATCGGGTTATGGTTATGTGTTTCTATTGAAACACAAATCGGAAACTTTTAAAGTTTCGACACGAAATAGACAAACAGATCGACTAAAGTATTAAACCGTCACGGTAAGACCGTAATGAAAATACTTAAGCAATAAGTTTCTAATATACTTGAAAGAGTATAGTATTCTTTCAATGAGGAGTCCTCCCGGAACACGTCAATTTGACGGTGTGTCCGAACAAGAGTAACCGAATTTTGTTAGACATGATAAGGTTAATCATGAGTCGCTCTGAGCTACCATTTCCTTCAACGGATACTCATTTAACAGTGCAGAAATTATTTTGAATAAGGTTCCATAAAAATCTGTTTGACAGACTTCATATTAGATATGAATAGGAAAGAAACTAGGTTTCTCATTCCTGATTATTTGGGTATGCTAGGAACATGTTTGGATGATACCAAACTAAAACCCAAATTGGATAAATATCAATTGTAGGTTATCCTAGGGATACCAAAGTATAGTACTTATACAACTCACAAGAGAACAATGTAATTGTTGCTCACCATGCAGTTTTCCTAAGAGGAATACCAATATGCAGTGGAAAGTGAGAGGATAGTAAAACTCGATGAAAATCAGAGTAATATTGTTCCTGGCACTGATTCCTAATGGAACACTAATAGTTCATCAAGGATGAAACTATACCAATAATCTTCGAATACACAAGAACCACGTATGTCGGAGAGAGTCAGAAAAAAACCTGGGGTATGGGTTTCTGATCTCACCTCATAAAGATGTCAATCTTATTGAGGAACACCATCTGACTACGTATGAGGAAGTGATACAAGGTATCGACTCCCTAATTATGGAAAAGTGCCATGAATCCGAAATGGATTCCATGTATACCAACTATGTTTGGACATTAGTTGATGTACCGCAAGGTATTGTGCCTATTGGTACTTATAAGTCTTCAAGGAAGACATACATAGTAGACAACATACCAACGTATAAAGCTAGGCTTTTAGCGGAAAGATATCGTTATCAACATTGTGTCGATTACGATGAAACCTTTTACCTGTTTCCACGGTAAATCCATTTGGATAATGCTTGCTGCTGCTGCATGTTTCATTTATGAAATATGACAGCTGAACGGGAAAATCGCTTTCCTGAAAAGGAAACCTTTTGGAGGATGTTTACAACATCCTGACGATTTTGTCATACGAAAACTAGCAAACAAGGTTTGCAGGTTATTCGATCCATGTTTTGATTGAAGCAAGCATTAGGTTCCTAGAATTATCGTTTTGAGGTAATCATAATGGTTTAGGATTTAATTCAAAACGAAATGATTCTTGTGTATATAGAGGGTTAGTGGGAGCGCACTGACAATCAATGTCCTATAAATAATGATAATATGTCATTTCTTGGAAATGATATTCCCAAAATACAATCGGTGAAATCTTGGCTTTCGAGAAAACTCTCCGAGAACTTGTACATTGAAAAATGTACGCGACCTGGTGTCTCATACGCTTTGAGCATATGGATTCACAATCGGGCCAATCCAAGTGATAGTCACTGGATTGATATTAAGAACATCCTTTAGTTTCTTAGAGAACTAAGGATGCTATCTTAAACTATGGAGATGGAGAACTTGAAGTGATTGGGATCACTACTACAAGTTTCCTAACCGATAATAATGACTGTAAGTCGTAACAACGATACTATAAAGTTTGAACAACGGTACAGTAAGCTGAAAATCTTCCAAGCAAGATACTGTTACCGAATAAACAACAAATGCGGGTTATTGCTACAGTTGAGGCAGAAATAGAAGCCATTTGGGTCGATAATAAATCTAATTAGATTAGATATAGTTCTTTTAGCAGCTGAGCTAGGCTTCAGCACAGGCTAAAGATTAACGGTCTCATCAACGATCCAGATATATACTTCGACTATCATCTGATTCGTTCGGATCATACATCGTGGCGATGTAATGATCGAATAAATCGCATCAGATGATAATCATGCAAATCCGCTGATGAAAGTCTTTCCTCAGCAGTTTGAGCCAACCGTACATGGTTCGGGTGTTAGACACTTGAGTGACTAGCTATAGGCCAAGTGGGAGATTGTTGGACAATTATGAATCATAGCGTCACTATTTTTACAGATCATGGTGTTGTTGTACAAATTAACTATGTGACAAATGAGATTGCTCTCTTATAATTTGTGATTAGATCACCATGATGTATAAATGATAGAAGGTCCTTATGATTTATTCCTGGATTGAGAATGATATGAGACAATATCAGTCCACGAAGGATAAATCATTAAATATCCCTAGTCAGAGTATTATCGAGATTGGACATCGATAATGCGTAAAAGACTAGTATTACACTTGTGCGCGTTGTGAGGGCACAAACGGCATAGTTCTCATATATTTGGGTATATGATACTCATGCAAGTGTAATAGGAGGTTGTGTTTTTCCGATGGTACGGGAAACAGCTTCGCTATGGATAAACCCCCTCGAAATTTCATTGGTAGTATGACTATATGTCTATGGAAGTCCGAAATCAGGGTAGGTGTATTTGGTCTTAACCTGAGACTTGCACCGCTAATACTTGCGACAATCAATATACTTTGGGTAGGCATGGTGCTTTGCTAGAAGCCAACCTTGTCTTGTGAATCGGTATAAACGTAGTACTAGGTACTTACGTGTTCGGATAGTCCGACGACCCGATTTACTGCCAATATATCCGGGGATCACATGGGTCGCTTCCCGAAGATTCACCGATGACGTATGACTCGCACTTTTAATTAATCTGGGATTAATTTGATGAGAGAGAAAATTAATATGGGATTAATTACAGAGATATTTTATCTGGGATAAAATATCAATTAAAAGAGAGAAAACGATTAATTTGGAATTAATCGATAAATTAATATATTCGATATATTAAACGAAATTGGATTTCGACGCGGAATTGAAATTAGATTTTAATTCGGGTGAACGAATTAATTTAGAATTAATTCGTTAGCGACCTGAATAGTAATTATGCTAGGCATGATTATTTAATTAAATTAGATTTAATTACGTCGCAACGGAAAATTCGTTAATTTGGAATTAGCGAACCCGAGTCCGGGATTGTTTGTAAGAGCATTCGCATTTCAAATTCGAGTGCGGCACGCAAGTCAAATCAAACGTCAAATCATTAGTCAAATCAAGCGTCAAATCATATGTCACTTTGAGTGATGTGACAATTGATTGATTGATTGATGTGACTTGATGGAAGTTGATGGAAATCATTTATGGCTTATTTTTTGGTAAAAGTATTTATTGATTTTTTGAAAATCAATTGTGTATTAGACACACTTTTATCAACCACCATCTCATTCTCTCTCATGGCTCACGAATTGGAGCCAAATTCCTCTATTCTCTCTCGGCCTTAGACGCATTTTCTTGTTATGTTTTTCTGGGCAGAAACCGAGCTTGAAGGAAGCAAAGTGTGGAGATTTTGTGGCAAAATCATCAAGAGCTAGCACTCCGAGAGACATACGAAGGTGATAAGGAAGTCCACCCATGAGCTTGGAATCACCATGACAAAGCTTGGAGCTTGACGAAGGACCAACATGGCCGATTCTTAGAGGACTGTCACAGCCCACTGCCGAATGCACCAGAGGACAGAAAACTGAATTTTTGTTCGTTACCGCGTCGCTCAACCGATCGATGTGAGTATTCCGCAACTCCTTCGTTATATTCGCACATTTATTTCTTGCTTATTATTCGATCCTTGGGACCGTAGAAATCCAACAGAGTTCGTGTCCTTTGAAAATTGGGTCAAAAGCTTCTAAAATACCGATGGGCCATTTTATGTGTGGGCCTCTCATCATTTGGAGTTGTTTAGCTGCGTTGTTACAAAGTTTAAACCTGTTGGGCCTTTTCAACTGGGACAAGTTTGCATCGCGCAATAGCGTGATTGAACACTTTAAAATGATAATGGGCCAACTAGTATGAATTTTTTTATGGGCTTATATATTACATGCATTGCACGCATACATGCTGACTGAGAATTTTATAGAAATATCATAGATTCCCGTTGGGTTAGGGAAGACTCACTAAGAGGCCAATAACAAATATGAGTGGATCAGAAAATGAGGTATCTCGCATGGATCAACTGGAGAATGGTCTCACCAAGATTATTGAACAGTTACAAACCTTGGCAACTGCTGTGGCTAGTATGGCTGTGCCCCGTGCTGGGGGAAGTTCTGAGAATGTGAGGCGCGAGGAGCCTCCGAATGGGTTAGGGGATGATATCCCCGCTTTTGATGACGACATGGCAGAGTATGCAACAGGCAGAGTGATTGGGTCTCAGGCAGAATTTCAGAAGTTTCGAGATCATGTTGAAACAGTTACCTGCAAAATGAGGGGTAAACATGAAGAGTTGTTAGATTATAAGGCAATGACCTTCGAAGAATAGTTGCCAGCTCAGTTCAAGATGCCAGATATGGCTAAGTTCAACGGGAATGGGGATCCAAGGGTCCATCTCCGTCAGTAATTTTCAGTATGAGTTCGGTGGGTTTATCCAAGCGTCAAGTATAGAAAATGTTTGGGATGTCACTTGAGGGAGACCCGGTATTTTGGTATCACAGCCTTGAGAAGAAGATTAGAGAAGATTGGAGGGAACTGGCTGATGCTTTTCTGAAGCAAGATGTTACAGATTTGGAAATTGATTTGTCACTCCGTGATTTGGAGAACACTAAGCAGAAGCCGGAGGAAAGCTTGAAGGAGTATGTAGACCGCTGGAGGAGCCAGCTTCTGAAAATGCAGACTCGGCCCTCAGAGAATGACCAGATCAAAATGATCATCAAGGGCACCAAGCCCTCTATTTACAACAAGCTGAGGAGGATGACCTCCATGATTGGCGACTTTCGAAAGTTGAGGGAGACTGTCATGGATATTGAAGAAGAAGAAGCTGAGAACAAAAAGTTCTATGGCCAGAATATGAGGGCTTTTGGGGGGCATTCTAAGACCAAGCCCGCTACTGCCGAGGTTGCTGCCATCAAGAATCGGCGTTTCTCCAACTTGGGAAGACCTTTGTCCAAAGTGCTTGAGAAGTTGACAAGGCAAGGATTCTTAAAACCCTTGGAGCCTAAACAACTTCCAAATCCCCCACCACCACATCTAAAAATAGACCGCTACTGTCACTTCCACCAGCAACACGGCCATGATACTGACAGCTGTTCCCGCCTCCGGTATGAAATTCAGGACCTCATTGATGCCCACAAAATACCCGATCCTGAAAAAGAATAGCCTAGCACACACACCAACCCTCTACCAAATTATCACTCTGTTCCCCCACCCACTTACATGATCAACTCCGGCCTACCCGAAAGCTTTGTCTTCCAAACTCTCAACCACCGAGTTTCTTCCATGAGGATAGAGGATGACAGCAGTGAAGAACCATAGGCCGAGGAAGAAGGCAATGTTGCGAATAATGAAACTGTTCTTTCTGGTTTATTTTCTGCATTTTTAATAAAGACATCAACTTCGTCTACTTGTTTGAACCTTTTCCTGAATAATAATAAAAACCTCCATTTCGCCTACTTGCCTGAGTCCTTTCCTTTCAACCTGCATGACATGAGTATATTTGACAAAAGAATTCAACCCTGATACCATGATATTCAGCGACACTCAGAACATGGGGGATTCCCGAAAGAAGCAAGTAGAAAAGACATAATAATCGTTCAGTAATGGGAAATGGGGCAGTGAGGCTGTCAGACTTGGAAGGAAATGAGTTCACCGAGCCGATCAATGTGGATAGATTGAAGCAGTACTTTGCCAGAGGAAGAGAAGACCAAGCAGTCACCGATGGAGTTGGCAGAAGACCTAACCTAACGAGATAGGAAACTCATCATGCATGCATGCATACACGTAATGTATTTTGCATTCTATTTGTGTTTGTTTTGTTTTGTATTCACAGGTTTCAAAGAAGAAAAAGAGAAAGCGGTAAAGACAAGCCAATCAGAAGCAGCGACAATACGGTATCAGTTTTGGGTAAGAATCCTAGGGTTGAGGCCCATAAGAGTATGAATTTTGGGGATGGATCTCAGGGGGCGAAGCCCATATTATCAGCAGTAGAAAGGAAGAATTTCGTGGAGTAAGTGAGTGAAAAAAAAGAGACAAGAGAAAAAAAGAAGAAGACCATGTCATGTTAAGTATGACGAAGTAATCACAGAGTGTGGTCAAGACATCTAGGTTGGTTAGACCCACTGATCCGATTCTCCGAGACAAAATCGTCAAGTTGGTTTACTTAAGGATGAAGCTGTGAAAGAGCCTTGGCACACACACACTATGAGTCAAGTTCAGATCACATATCTCATGGGAAGCAGTATAGTATGTTGAGAGAAACTATCACATCATCAATATCAATTTTGGGGATGAGTCACGGGGGCGAGGCCCATATCATTATCAGTATCAGTCTTGCCAGGTATAGCACTCTGGGGGCGAGGCCCACATCATTATCAATATTAGTCTTGCCGGGTATGGCACTCTGGGGGTGAGGCCCATATCATTATCAGTATCAGTCTTGCCAGGTATGGCACTTTGAGGGCGAGGCCCACATCATTATCAGTATTAGTCTTGCCGGGTATGGCACTCTGGGGGCGAGGTCCACATCATTACTAGTATCAGTTCTGCTGCAGGTACGACACTCTGTGTATGAAGATATTACAGCGACGCCTTGGGTTTGAGGTTTAGTACGCCAGGTACGACACTCTGGGTATGGAGATATTACAGTGACGCCTTGGGTAGGAGGTTTCACGCCAGGTACGGCACTCTGGGTATGACGATATTACAGCAATGCTGCCTTAGGTAGGAGGTTTAGCATGCCGGGTATAGACCTCCGGGTATGGAGATATTACAGCGACGCCTTGGATATGAGGTTTAGCACGCCAGAAACGGCACTCCGGGTATGAAGATATTACAACGACGCCTTGGGTATGAGGTTTAGCATGCCAGGTACGGCACTCCGGGTATGGATATATTACATCGACGCCTTGGGTATGAGGTTTAGCATGCCAGGTACGGCACTCCGGGTATGGAGATATTACAGCGACGACGCCTTGGGTATGAGGTTTAGCACGTCAGGTACGACATTTCGAGTATGGAGACATCACTACGACACTCTAGGTACGGAGACGCAACCGTAAACCTCGGGTATGGGGTTTAGCATGCCAGGTACGGCACAACATCAACTCAACTCAACACATGGCAATTCAAGTGGCAGCTGGCGAGCTAGGTAAGTAAAAATGCATTGCACGTACTTTGATAGGATTGTCATTGTCACACACTGCTAAGTCCCATCAAAGTGAGGGCGACTGTAGGCACTGCATTTTTGCATGTAAGTCCATGTGATGAGTCTCATTTAGAGGCACTACCTTTTAAGTCGTGGAAGTCGCGGGAAACAGACGTCGGAAGGGAAGTGTCAAGAATTGACACATTATTGGAATTAATTCGTTTGTTTATGCTTCGGGATTGCTTGTTGGACTTCCATTTTAAAGCACTTTAGCCCAAAAACCCCCGTAACCCACACACCTAGCCCACACATACCAAGCCCATCTCCAAAGCCAAGCCACACGCCCACGCCATGCCCATTCACGCCCAAGCCCACTTGAAACACATCCAAATTAATAAAATGCATATTTAACACATGAGGAATTAAATAAAATCTAAAAATCATATACCAAATTAAAATAAATATCAAATAAAATCATGCCTAATTAAAATCAATCAAGTATATTATATTCCTAACTAAACAAATCTCATGCCTAAACAAAACAAATTAATATATCATATTCCTAATCTATCCAAGACATGTCCCCCAATCAAATATTAGACTTTCCTTGTAAGACACTAATTGGTTCCTTCCTTTTCAAACAAGGAGAAGCCCTAGCCTTTGTCTATAAAAGAAACCCAATTCCAACACTTCCCTCCGCTCTCTCTTAAACGGCTAACACACAACCACAAAGAATGAAACCCTAAAGCTCTCGGTCCCTGAAGCCTTTCTCTCATCTCTTTCCCACAAACACAAAGAATAAACCCTAAAACCCTATTCTCCCTCACCATCACTCATTCTCTCCCTAATTTCATCACCCACTGCCCCTAACAAGCTCTTGGCCCCTCACAAGCCTTCACAGAAAGCAAGCCTCCTCCTCACCACCTAACTGACCTCACGTAACAAAGACATAAAGTAACCCTTAACTGCCCACAAAACCCTTAACTTCACGCCATAAGCAGCCCTCCTCAAACTCTCAACTCCACGCCATAAGCAGCCCTCCTCAAACTCCCAACTTCACGCACCTAACACTACCCTTCACACATAGCATCTCCAATTCAGCAACTCTCTCACCACAACACCCTATATACTACCCAGTTCAGCCACTCCCCTCACTACCATTCACCATCGCAAACTGCACGCACTGCATCACCGAACACCCCCATATCACTGCCCCCGAAACAAGCCCACTAAGCGAACTCAGATCAACCCTAAACACACTGTGGACAACAGGACCTGGGCGACGCCGATCCTAGGCTCGCGGCACTAGTTGGGAAGTAAAAATAACATGGAGTCCGCCACCCGGTGTGAACCGGGACAAAGATTTAAGGCCGCACCCCTCGCAAGGGAAGACCTCAAACCGTTGGGTTCGGAATGGTCCCTTACTCATGTCACTTGTAATGAAAGGATTTATGTAATAATTTAATTAAGCTTAAGTAACATTTATTTCCAAAAACATATCATGCTTCTAGATTCATGTACATACATCAACAAGTTCATCACAACATGCAACATCACATGGCAATCTCATGAACATATTTCAATCCTATGATATGGAAAACTAAGAACAACCTAATCATGCCTGAGTACTATCTCATGAACCTATTAACCAAATAACCTGCTAACAGCCTAATCATGCTTGAATACAATCCCAAGAACACATTGAATGGATAAATGCAGGAATACAAATAATACGGTTGGCTATATAACACAAGAAAGATCAACCAAGAGGCAATTATGCATGAATATGATAAGACAGACTCAGTTCAGTGTGTGCACGTTCGTGTAGCGTTCGTAAACACGTTCGAACGGTAAACAGAAGGTTCGCGTTCGTATGGCGTTTGATAACGCGTTCGAACGGAAATGAAACAAAATGCTCTCGTTCATGTGGCGTTTGTGAACGCGTTCGAACGGAAATGAAACAGAATGCTCACGTTCGTATGGCGTTCGTGAACGCGTTCGAACAGAAATAAGACCTGATGCATGACAAGGCAAAATACATGCGCGTTCGAGTTGTGTTCGTAAACGCGTTCGAACGGGAACAGATCTGATGCATGAAATGGGACGCAATACATAAATGACCAAATAAAGGGGCGCGGCGAAGTACTGCCGTAAAGGTGGCCTTTTGGGGCTCTTGATCTCTCAAAGAGAGGACCTTTAGACCAACATACTAAACCCATGTGCTCGACTGAATCATGCATACATAGAATGAAAAGCAATAATACTAAACATAGTGTGCCCGATTGAACGTATTTCGCATTCAACCGAACACACATCAATCGGTGCGGCAGAGCATCGTGGTGAAGGATTTTAACCCTCCAATTAGGGAACCTTTCATCGCACTTACTAAGCCCATGCACTCGATCGTATCATACGGGAATAAACAACATGCAGAATTTAAATGACAAGAATTAAATAAACCAAAGCAACACAAAACAAGAGAAGGTGCCGTTTACTCAAGTGGTACGTGGAGTTGTGTCCCAAGTACAGACCGCACTACCGTCTATTCGGATTCGGCTACGGAATTTACGTCTGGGTTTCCATCCTATATACCACAAGAGACAACACTCTTCCATTCATCCAATACCCAACACACATCCATAAACGACTCTCATGTGAATACAATTCAATAGTAAAAGAAACGAATATAAACTAATGAAAAAGTGCCCTCAGGTCTAACCTTTTAAGTCATCTCTCAGACTCGCGTTTCACGAAGATAGGAAGGGGTAAAGCTCCGCAACTCTTCCGGTTCACTGGTTCACTGCTCTCGTTCGTTGTCTTACTGTTTTGGGTCGTCGTCCTCCGTCTTTTGGTGCTGTTTTGACTCCGATTCGCTGCCGCTGCTACTGTTTCGCTGCTGTATTTTAGTTACTGTTTTTGGGATGTTTTGGCTACTGTTTTGGGAGTTGTTTAAGCTGCTGTTTTCGGTGTGGAGTGGGGGAGATGAAGGGGATTATTTTTGTTTTTTCTTCTTGTTATTGCCGTGAGTTGTGTGTATCTTCTCTGTATGAGCTAGCTAGCCTTGAGAAGGTTGGTGAAGGGTTCTTTTTATAGGCAAAGGTTAGGCTTGACAAGGAAATGGATTTGATTGGCTTGGATAAGGGAAGTCAAAGATTGAGGGGGGACAATCTTGGCTAGATAGGAAGGTTGAATATTTAGTTTATGTTGATTAGGCAAATAATATTTTAAGTTTGGGATAATATATTGGTTGATTGATTTTAACTTGTATGATTATATTTGATTGGTTTAGATTAGGCATTTAGTTTGTTGATTGATTTTAATTAGGCATCCAATTTCTTTAATTTGTGTAAGTATTTTATTTAATTTGGTATGTGATTTTTAGATTTGTTTTAATTTCACCATGTGTTAAATATGTGTTTTAAGTGGGCTTGGGCGTGTGGGCCAAGGTTTGGGTGAATTGGGCTTAATGTGAGGCTAGCAGCAAAACCAGAATTACCGACACCGTTCGAACGCATCATCGAACGCAGCACGAACGCCCGCAATCTGTTTGACGTTCGAACGTATACACGAACGTAGCACCAACGAAAATAGTGAACCTTGTTTATTCTGAATTCCCCTTCCGATGTCCGTTTTCCGTGACCTCCGTGACTTAAAAGGTAGTGTCTCCAAAATGAGACTCATCATAGGGACTTATGTGTAAAATGCAGTGCCTACAGTCGCCCCCACTTTGATGGGACTTGTGTAATGTGAAACAGTGACAATCCTATCAAAGTTATGCAATGCATTTTCACTTACCTGGCTTGCCAGCTGCCACTTGACTTACCATGTGTTGAGTTGAGTTGATTTGGATGGTGAGGTGCTGCGACCCCTGGTTCATTCCCGAACCGTGCTGTGATGTGGTCCATTCTCGAACCAGGTTGATGAGAGGTGTCCATTCCCGAACTGTTACTGTGAGGAGGTCCATTCCCGAACCGTTACTGTAAGATGTCCATTCCCGAACTATGACTGTGAGGTGGTTCATTCCCAAACCGTTACCGTGAGTTGGTTCATTCCCGAACCATTACTGTGAGTTGGTCCATTCTCGAACCGTTACTGTGAGTTGGTTCATTCCCGAACCGTTACTGTGAGGTGGTTCATTCCCGAACCGTTACTGTGAGTTGGTCCATTCCCGAAACTTTTCTGTGAGGTGTTCATTCCCGAACTGTTACTGTGAGGTGTCCATTCTCGAACTATTACTGTGAGGTGTTCATTCCCGAACTGTTACTGTAAGGTGGTCCATTCTCGAACCGTTCTTCCATTCTTGGAGTGCCATTCTCGGCCTGTCCATTCTTGAACTCTGCTCCATTCTTGGATTGCCATTCTCGGCTTGTTCATTCTTGAACTGTCCATTCCCGGACTATATCTCCATTCTCGGAGTGCCATTCTCGGCGTGCTCATTCTCGAGCTGTCCATTCCCGGACTATATCTCCATTCTCGGAGTGCCATTCCCGGCGTGCTCATTCTCGAGCTGAACTGATCTGATGTAATGTGGGCCTCGCCCCCAGAACGCCATACCCGGCAGAAGCTGATCTGATGTAATGTGGGCCTCGCCCCAAGAATGCCATACCCGGCAATGCTGATACTGAAGTGGGCCTCGGCCCCAGAATGCCATACCCGGCAATGCTGATACTGAAGTGGGCCTCGCCCCAGAATGCCATACCCGGCAATGCTGATACTGAAGTGGGCCTCGACCCTAACTGCTACCAATATGGGCCTCGCCCCCAGACTGATACTGCTGATATGGGCCTCACCCATGTGATTCATTCCTGAAGACTGCTGACATTGTACTGTTACTGCTTCTGTTTGGCTTGTCTTTGCCACTTTTTTTTTTCTTCTTCAAAACCTGCGAATACAAAACAGAACAAACACGAAAGGATGCAAAATGTGTTACGTGTATGCATGTATGAATGTTCTTATCCCGTCGGGTTAAGTCTTCCATCAATTCCCTTGATGACTGCTTAGTCTTCTTTTCCGCAGGCAAGCTACTGCTTCAATCTGTCTACGTTGATCAGCTCGGTGAACTAATTCCCTTCAAAGCCTGACATTTTCACTGCCTCTATTTCCCAATTTCTGAATGTCTATCTTATCTTTTCTGTTTGCTTATTTCGAAGGTTCCCCGTGTTCATCACTGGATTCCATAGTACTAAGGTTGAATACTTTTCTCAAACATACTCATATTGCAGAAGAGTTTCAGCCAAAATGAACGTCTTTATTATTGTTGAGGAAAAGAGTTCGAAAAAGTAACAAAATCAATGTCATTAAAAAAACTGGATCAAATAGACTAGGAGGAACATCTCCATCATCCGCAGCACTGCCTTCTTCCTCGGCCTATGGTTCTTCATTGTCATCCATGTAAGAAGCTTGGTGGTTGAGGGTTTCTTTTCATGGGTTGGGTATCTTGTGGGCATCTATGAGATCTTGAATTTCATGCCTCAGGCGGGTGCAGTTGTCAGTGTCATGGCCATGTAGCTGGTGGAAGTGACAATAAAGGTTCACATTTATGTGTGGTGGTGGGGGGTGCGGAAGTGACTTGCCTTCTAAGGGTTTCAAGATTCCTTGTCCCTGTAACTTTTCAAATACCTCCGACAAAGGTCTACCAAGGTTGGAGAATTGCCTGTTTCTGATGGTAGCGACTTCGGCCGCAGCGGGCTTGGCCTCAGAATGCCCCCCAAAAGTCCTCCTATTCTGGCCATAGATCTTTCTGTTCTCAGCTTCTTCTTCTTCTATATCCATGACAGTTTCCCTCAACTGTCGAAAATCAGAAATCATCGAACTCATCATCCTCGGCTTACTATAAATAGAGGGCTTAATACCCTTGATGATCATTTTGATTTGGTCATTCTCTGAGGGCCGAGTCTGCATTTTCAAAAGCTGGCTTCTCCAGTGATCTACATACTCCTTGAAACTTTCTTCCGGCTTCTGCTTAGTGTTCTCCAAATCTCGGAGTGACAAGTCAATCTCTAAGTCTGTAACATACTGCTTCAGAAAAGCATCAGCTAGTTCCCTCCAATCTTCCTTAACGTTCTTCTCAAGGCTATGATACCAAACCACAGGTGCCCCCTCGAGTGACATCCCAAACATCTTTTGGACTTGGCGCTGTGATAGGCCCACTGAACTCAGAGACATATTGCTGCAGATGGACTCTCGGGTCTCCATTCCCATTAAACTTGGCCATATCGGGCATTTTAAACTGAGCTGGCAGTTGTTCTCCGAAGGTCATTGCCTCATAGTCTAACAACTCTTCATGTTTACCCCTCATTTTGCGGGTAACTGTTTCAACCTGATCCCGAAGCTTCTGAAATTCTGCCTGAGACCCAATCACTTTGCCTGTTGCATACTCTGCCATGTCATCATCAAAAGTGGGGATATCATCCCCCAACCCATTCGGCGGCTCCTCGCGCCTCACATTCTCAGCATTTCCCCCAGCACGGGGCACAGCCATATTTGTCATGGCAGTAGTCAAGGCTTGCAACTGTTCAGTGACCTTGGCGAGACCGTTTTCCAACTGATCCATACGGGATACCTCATTATCGGATGTACTCATGTCTGTTACCGGTCTTTTGGTGAGTCTTCCCTCTTCCCTAACCCAACGGGAGTCTATGATGGCTTTTAGAACACAAGGGTTAGCATGATGTATGTATGCATGAGGTGCGTGAGATGCATGTAACATATATAACATACTAAATCAATTAAAATTTTCACACAAATCGGCCTGTTATCATTTTAGAAGCTTTCGGGCTAATTGTCATGGGAGTGAACTCATCCCAGTTTAAATGACCCAACAAGTTCACGTCTCATGGCAAGGAGCCCAACTAAATCCAAATGGTAATATTCCGAACACAAGCACAAGGTGGCTCATCAACACTTAGAAGCCTTCGGCCCAATTGTCATAAAATACGTTCTTGTCCCAGTTTAAATGGCCCAACAAGCCCATATCTTATGACAAATAGTCCAAATGAATCGAAACGATGATATTCCCAAACACAAGCATAGAAGAGAGATAATGCAAACATAACATAACAATTTTTACATAATGGCCCATCAACATTTCAGAAGCTTTGGGCCTAATAGTCATATGGTACGAACTTGCCCCAGTTTAAATGGCCCAGCAAGCCCGCATTTCTGACAATAGTCCAACTGCATCCAAATGAGGATGGTCCACAAGCACATACTCAAGGAAATAATTGTTACTTTAACCATACAAACCGGTCTATGGGTGGGTTAGCAAGAGTATAGACAAAGGCTCTCACCGGCGAAGGATGGCCCACAATTAGGTCTCCCCACTCAAGGGTTCGAGCAACCAAGTGAGCGCACCCTTTTTTATACACTAAGGTACGTGCCAATGAGCTATGGTGTGTGACGGACTGTCAAATGGATTTCCCGTTGTAGATTCCCCAGAGGGAAGGTGGAGCGAGGCTCACTTAAATACCCAAAGCCTCTTAGGCTCTTATCGCTTGGTGTCAGGAATAAACAACGAGTCCTCCAAATTAGTCCATCACAAAGGCTACGAGTAGATGGCCATATATGTGTCCTCACAGCTTTTCCTTCTAGAAAGGTAGTGAGTGAAGGAAGACACCAAACCATTACCTAGCCTCGAAATGCCTTTGATTAAACCCCCACTTATCCACTATAGACATGGCCAATTAAAACATAAATCCACTCATTACAAGACAATATTTCGGGGCCAACTCTCTATCCCCAGTGGAGTCGCCAGACTGTGGACAACAGGACCTGGGTGACGCCGTTCCTAGGCTCGCGGCACTAGTTGGGAAGTACGAAATAACATGGAGTCGCCACCCGGTGTGAACCGGGACAAAGATTTAAGGCCGCACTCACCCCTCGCAAGGGAAGACCTCAAACCGTTGGGTTCGGAATGGTCCCTTACTCATGTCACTTGTAATGAAAGGATTTATGTAATAATTTAATTAAGCTTAAGTAACATTTATTTCCAAAAAATATCATGCTTCTAGATTCATGTACATACATCAACAAGTTCATCACAACATGCAACATCACATGGCAATCTCATGAACATATTTCAATCCTATGATATGGAAAACTAAGAACAACCTAATCATGCCTGAGTACTATCTCATGAACCTATTAACCAAATAACCTGCTAACAGCCTAATCATGCTTGAATACAATCCTAAGAACACATGGAATGGATAAATGCAGGAATACAAATAATACGGTTGGCTATATAACACAAGAAAGATCAACCAAGAGGCAATTATGCATGAATATGATAAGACAGACTCAGTTCAGTGTGTGCGCGTTCGTGTAGCATTCGTAAACACGTTCGAATGGTAAACATAAGGTTCGCGTTCGTGTAGCATCCGAGAACGCGTTCGAACGGAACCAGACCTGATACATTATGAAAATAAGAAAGTGCGTGTGCGTTCGTGTAGCGTTCGTAAACGCGTTCGAACGGTGAACAGAAGGTTCGCGTTCGTATGGCGTTTGATAACACGTTCGAACGGAAATGAAACAGAATGCTCTCGTTCGTGTGGCGTTTGTGAACGCGTTCGAACGGAAACGAAACAGAATGCTCACGTTCGTATGGCATTCGTGAACGCGTTCGAACAGAAATAAGACCTGATGCATGACAAGGCAAAATACATGCGCGTTCGAGTTGCGTTCGTAAACGCGTTCGAACGGGAATAGATCTGATGCATGAAATGGGATGCAATACATAAATGACAAAATAAAGGGGCGCGGCGAAGTACTGCTGTAAAGGTGGCCTTTTGGGGCTCTTGATCTCTCAAAGAGAGGACCTTTAGACCAACATACTAAGCCCATGCGCTCGACTGAATCATGCATACATAGAATGAAAAGCAATAATACTAAACATAGTGTGCCCGATTGAACGTATTTCGCATTCAACCAAACACACATCAATCGGTGCGGAGAGCATCGTGGTGAAGGATTTTAACCCTCCAATTAGGGAACCTTTCATCGCACTTACTAAGCCCATGCACTCGATCGTATCATACGGGAATAAACAACATGCAGAATTTAAATGACAAGAATTAAATAAACCAAAGCAACACAAAACAAGAGAAGGTGCCGTTTACTCAAGTGGTACGTGGAGTTGTGTCCCAAATACAGACCGCACTACCGTCCATTCGGATTCGGCTACGGAATTTACGTCTGGGTTTCCATCCTATATACCACAAGAGACAACACTCTTCCATTCATCCAATACCCACAACACACATCTATAAACGACTCTCATGTGAATACAATTCAATAATAAAAGAAACGAATATAAACTAATGAAAAAGTGCCCTCAGGTCTAACCTTTTAAGTTGTCTCTCGGACTCGCGTTTCACGAAGATCGGAAGGGGTAAAGCTCCGCAACTCTTCCGGTTCACTGGTTCACTGCTCTCGTTCGTTGTCTTACTGTTTTGGGTCGTCGTCCTGTTGGTAATTATCTAGGTCCCAAGATCAAACAAGACATGAAAACAATGCGTGAATACACCAACGAAGATAGCGGAATACTTACATTGGTTGGTTGAGTCGATATGAAGACGAATGAAGCCAAAAAACGCACTGCCATGGACGCCCACTGCATGCAGTCCACTGCCTTCTGTCTTCTATTTTTGAGCTGCGAAATGGAGCTTCTAACTTCGTCGGACGGATCCCGGCTCATGGTCGAACCTCCCTACCACCTTCGCAAGACTTGTAAGTGTGCTAGCACTTGAATTTTCACCATGAAAACCCACTCTTGCTTCCCTAAAACTCACGGCATTTCTGGTTCAAAACCAGTCCATATTTTTCTGTTTTGTGCGTGAGAGAAGAGAAAGAAAATGGAGAGATGAAATGTGTTGACTTAATAAAATGTAAAGCAAAAATTGATTATATATTTTCCAAGAATAAAATAATCAATTATCATTTAACTTTATCAAATAAAATCAAATGAATATTGGAGCCAAAACCAAAAAGCATTTCCCTCCAAAATGCTTTTTCACTTTATGTCAAGTCCATCATTATTCATATCACCTTTATTAAAGTGACATGATGTCAAGTCACATCACTCAAAGTGACAAGTGATTTGACGCTTGATGCGACCGATTGATTTGACGCTTGATGCGACATGTGTCGCCGCACTCGAATTCGAAATACGAATGCGCTCGCAATCACACTCGGGCTCGGGTTCGTTAATTCCAAATTAACGATTTTTCTGTCGCGTCGTATAAATTAAATGATTACGCCTAGCGAATTCACTATTCACGTCGCTAACGAATTAATTCTAAATTAATTCGTTCGCCTGAATTAAAATCTAATTTTAATTCCGCGTCGAAATCTAATTTCATTTAATATATCGAATATATTAATTTAATCGATTAAGTCCAAATTAATCGTTATCTCTCTCTAGACGATATTTTATCCTAGATAAAATATCTCCGTTATTAATCCTAGATTAATTTTCTCTCTCTTCTTATATAATCCCAGATTATTCAAGAGTGCGAGTTGTGCGTCATCGGTGGATTATCGGGAAGCGACCCATGAGATCCCCGGATTAGCTGGCAGTAAATACGGTCATCGGAGTATCTGAATCACGTACGTACCAAGTACTACGTTCTACCGATTTACGAGACAAGGTCGACTCCTAGGAAAGCACCAAGTCTACCCAATTCTCCGGACATATCCATTCAAGAATATCAAAGATCTGTATCAAGCGTAGTATACTGATGTATTGTGCATATCGGCCCAGTATCGGATAGTCACGTGCTAGGGCTGGGGCTGGATAAGTGTCTGCCCCGTCAAAGCACATATCGGATGTCTGGTAACATAGTCTCTATAATCGGATATTTATGACCTGGTCACAATATCCCGATTGGTTGCGCAACACTCAAGAGCACTAGTACCGTATCCTGCGTGACATCATCTCCATAATGACTGAAGTGACACTTCTGTCTCGACATCACACCCAATACAATACGACTCTCTGATAAACCCAGAAGTGGTGTACGCAGAACCGGTTAAAGCCTGTACCACCAAGACCAAAGTTTATCGATTATCGTAAGTATTAGCGATGTAAGTCTCAGGTTAAGACTATACACACCTACCTTGATTTCGGCCTCCCATAGACACATAGTCATAATACCAATGGGATTCCGAGGGGTCTATCCAGAGCGAAGCTGTTTCCCGTACCATCGGTGAAACACGACCTCCTATCGCACTTGCATAAGTATCCAATACTTATATATATGAGAACTATGTCGTTGTGCCCTCACAACGCACACAAGTGCAATACTAGCCTATTCCGCATTATCGATGTCCAGTCTCGATAGTACTACGGCTAGGGATATTTAATGATTAATCATTCGGGGACTGATACTGTCTCATATCATTCTCAGTCCAGGAACTAATCATAGGGACCTCTCTTCATTTATATATTTATGGTGATCTAATCACAAATGATGAGAGTGCAATTTCCTAGTCACATAGTTAATTTGCTACAACAACACAATGATCTGTGCAAATAGTGACGCTATGGGTCATTTTGTCCAACACGTCCTCCGTCTTTTGCTGCTGTTTTGACTCCGATTCGCTGCCGCTGCTACTGTTTCGCTGCTGTATTTTAGTTACTGTTTTTGGGATGTTTTGGCTACTGTTTTGGGAGTTGTTTAAGCTGCTATTTTCGGTTGTGGAGTGGGGGAGATGAAGGGGATTATTTCTATTTTTCTTATTGTTATTGCCGTGAGTTGTGTGTATCTTCTCTGTATGAGCTAGCTAGCCTTGAGAAGGTTGGTGAAGGGTTTTTTTTATAGGCAAAGGGTTAGGCTTGACAAGGAAAGGGATTTGATTGGCTTGGATAAGGAAAGTCAAAGATTGAGGGGGGACAAATCTTGGCTAGATAGGGAAGGTTGAATATTTAGTTTATGTTGATTAGGCAAATAATATTTTAAGTTTGGCAATAATATATTGGTTGATTGATTTTAACTTGGTATGATTATATTTGATTGGTTTAGATTAGGCATTTAGTTTGTTGATTGATTTTAATTAGGCATGCAATTTCTTTAATTTGTGTAAGTATTTTATTTAATTTGGTATGTGATTTTTAGATTTGTTTTAATTTCACCATGTGTTAATATGTGTTTTAAGTGGGCTTGGGCGTGTGGGCCAAGGTTTGGGCGAATTGGGCTTAATGTGAGGCTAGCAGCAAAACCAGAATTACCGACACCGTTCGAACGCATCATCGAACGCAGCACGAACGCCTGCAATCTGTTTGACGTTCGAACGTATACACGAACGTAGCACCAACGAAAACAGTGAACCTTGTTTATTTTGAATTCCCTTTCCGATGTCCGTTTTCCGTGACCTCCGTGACTTAAAAGGTAGTGTCTCCAAAATGAGACTCATCATAGGGACTTATGTGTAAAAATGCAGTGCCTACACACACACACACAGCCGAGCAACAAACACACAAAGCAAGAATCCACCCCACCGATTCAAACAATAAAAAAAATAACCCTTAACCGATCCCAAAACAACAAACAACCTGCCCTTCTAAACTGTGAAATAACCACCCCAAAAATAGTCCAAATATCCCTAAAAACAACCCCTAATACAGCAAAAATAGTGACTAAAAAAACAGCAGCAAAACAACAGTAAAATGGAGTGAAAACAGTAGCTTGTGCAGTGAAACAGCGAAGAAAGATGTGTACCAGTGAACCAGAAAAGTTGCGGAGTGTTAGCCCTTCCGACGGCCTTGTAACGCGTTTCCGAGAGTCAAAATAAAAGTTAGACCTGAGGGAACTTTTTACATCTATTTTCATTCATACTTTTATTGTTTATTATTTGCATGAGTATTGTGGAATGATGTGTGTTGTAGCCCTTGAATAAAATGGAAAATGTGTCGCCTCTTGTGATATATAGGATGGAAACCCAGACGTAAACTCCGTAGCCGAATTCGAATGGACGGTAGTGAGGTCTGTACTTGGGATACAACTCCACGTACCACTCGAGCAAACGGCACATATTTCGATTCATTTTGTCTTGTTTGTTTATTATCCGTTATTTAATTTCTGCATGTTATTTGTTTGTGTAATGATGAGATAAAGCGCATGGGCTTAGTAAGTTGGATTAAAGGTCCTCCATTTCGAGGGGTTAAAATCCTTTACCACGATGCTTTGCCGTGCCAGATGATGTATATTCGGTTGAATGTAAGATGTGTTCAATCAGGTATACAAAGTCCGATATTGTTGTATTTATTTTTTATATGCATTATGTTATTAGCGCATGGGCTTAGTAAGTTGGATTAAAGGTCCTCCATGTCGAGGGGTTAAAATCCTTTACCACGATGCTTTGCCGCGCCGTATGATGTATATTCTGTTGAATGTAAGACGTGTCCAGTCGGGGATACGAAGTCCAATATTGTTTTCTTTACTTTTACATGCATTATGATGTGATGCACATGGGCTTAGTAAGTTGGATTAAAGTGTTAGACATTATGTCCCATAGCGTCACTGTTTGTAAATGATATTGTATTATTGTACAAAATTAACTATGTGATAATGAAATTTCCTTTTGCCGTTTTGTAATATTATTTACTTTGACTTATAAATGGCGAAAGTCCATATGATTAGTACCTGGACTGAGAATGATATGAGACAGTATCAGTCCCCAAAGTTTAATCATTAAATATCCCTAGTCGTAGTATTATCGAGACTGGACATCGATAATGCGGAATAGACTAGTATTGCGCTTGTGCACGTTGTGAGGGCACAACGGCATAGTTCTCATATATTTAAGTATTGGATACTTATGCAAGTGCGATAGGAGGTTGTGTTTTACCGATGGTACGGAAAACAGCTTCGCTCTGGATAGACCCCGCGGAATCCATTGGTAGTATGTCTACGTGTCTATGGGAGGCCGCATCAGGGTAGGTGTATATGGTCTTAACCTGAGACTTACATCGCTAGTACTTGCGACAATCGGTAAACTTTAGTTTTGGTGGTTGGG
>SKCR01028037.1:0-43325 GCA_019454045.1 Zanthoxylum bungeanum
AAGTTATTCCAGATATGGGTAAACCACTCACACTTTATTGCGATAATAGTGGTGCAATGGCGAATTCCAAAGAACCAATAAGCCATAAAATGGGAAAGCATATAGAGAGGAAACATCATCTCATCAGGGAGATAGTGTAGAGAGTAGATGTTTTATCACGAAGATTGCACCAGCGGAGAACCTGGCTGATCCGTTTACAAAGATCTTATCGGCTAAAGTGTTTGAAGGTCACCTAGAGGGTCTAAGATTACGTGACATGTCCCATTTGCTCTAGTGCAAGTGGGAGGTTGGGATATATGCCATAGAGCTTCATGTAATATAAACAAAATTATTTGTTATAAAATACAAGATGTATTATTCATTTATCAAATGTTTGATTTAAATCACATTTTGTAAATTATCTTGTTTACCATAGATTACTTATGTTCCTTCAGACTTAGTGTATGAGTGTCATACACAAGAGGATTTAAGTATGAAGTTAGTAATCTAAAATAGTCCATAGAGAACAAACACAGCGGGTATTTTATTTGTGGTTTATCTATAGCTGATGTCCATTCTATAACTGTATGGCGACCTTGAACCTGGATTGTCCATATGGTGACATGAGAATGAAGGCACCTTATATGATGAGATCATATAGGTCTGGACCCATATAGAAATGAATTTCTTATAATATCCGTTAAATAAATAAATTCATTTCAATCAACTAGATGGTCATATAAGGATTGATATGAATCTTGAGTGTACTGCGAACTCTTACATGACAGGCTATGTCCTTTCATTTACAAAGGTAAGGTTGGTGTAGCAATCCCGACCAATAGCTACATACTATTGGGACATGTTTTGGTATGTAGTTGGGGATGTTTTACATAGATATGGAGTTCACTCCTTCTTGCGAGAAGTAAGGAGTATATTCCTTAAGGGTTGATTTGGTACTTGAAAGATTAGAACGCTCAAGTCTTTCTATTAAGAAATATAAAATTTAATATTCATAATGATTATGAATAAATCGTTTATTAGAGAATCAATGGTACTTAAGGTAAAAATAATTAGAGGAGTATAACGAATATTATGACTCGGCTCTAATTATGAGATACTCGTGAAGGGCCAATTCGTATGTAATGACTATATCGATAGATACCGACGTAGTTCGGTTTATATTATTTATCTACAACAAAGGGAGTGCGGCTTTGGGTTTTTAGTGGAATAACCTAAAGTTAATAATTCGAAATGTTTAATTAAGAGTTTAATTAATATTATGGGATTATTGGAGCTCGAAACTGTAGGTCCATTTAGTCCTCATGCTAGCTCGATATACTGTAGAAAATGAAATATAATTGTATAGTCCAATTATTTACTCACATATATATATTATTATTAATGTTATGAATAATATATTTTGTCACACATGAGACTTTACGTTAAATTTAATATAAGGTTTTCATTAAATAAATGTTTATGAGATAATCATTTAAAATATTAAAAGATTTGTAATTATTAAATTATATTTTATAATTTAATATATTATTTTGGAAATGAATAAATTTAAAAAAATATGATTTTAAAAAACCTTTCATTTACCAAAATTGGTAGTTACACCTTTCAATAAGTAACATATTAATGTCTTGATTATGACATTAAGTAAAAAAAAAATCTTATAAAAATAACCATATGGCCGAAACTTGTATAAGGAGGGGAAGGGTTTGGTTTGTTTTTTTGAAAACAAATAAAACCCTAGATATAAATAGGAAAATAGTTTTCCTTTTACCCTATTCTCATTTGGTGAAACCCTAGCCACTTTTGTTCTTATTTTTCTCTCAAGTGTTGAAAGAAAAATATGAAGAACAAAAAGGAAAAAGAGAATTATGGTGTAACAAAAATTCTTCTTTAATCTCTAAAGTGTTTAGAGATTTTGTTCTTGTGAGTCAAGGCCACTCTTGTATTTGTTGGTGGCAAGTCATAGCACGAAAGATTCATTGGAGATCAAACTAAAACACCTTTCTTTCTTCTCTATATCTACACGGCAGTGAGCAGAAAAATATGCTCACTGCCGACTCTAACAATTTGTTTTGGGCTCGATTTATTTTATACTCTATCCAGAAAAATTACGAAACATAAAGTGATATTTTGTGGATGTTTTTGGGCTAATTTGGGCTATTATTCGGGGCTATTCTGGGGTTAAAAATAGTCAAAAACATAAGCAAAACAAGTCTCTATGGGCATGTCAGTTTCGGTTTTCATGATGGAGATGAGGGAAAATTTTTCAAGGTAGATCTAGGTGCTTAAGTCGCTTTCGCTGCGTGAGAGAATTCGGTTCCTACATCTTCTTCATCAGAGTGGTAACCCAACTCTTTCTTGGTATTCTGCTTTTTGAAGTCGGGCAGCGAGCTTATACGTTGGCCTCGTGCCCCTAGTACATCATTAGGCTTGTATTTCATCTTCTTCATGATCTGAGCCACCTTAGGATATACCGACTCTTCAAAGATTACTGCGACCTGGAATCTCGTAAAAGGTTGAACCTCCAGAGTGGCAACAACATTGCCCGCTTCAGCCCCAATAGGATTGATTCCCCTTCATGTGGGAACTTAATTACCTGGTGCAGCGTAGATGGTACCCCTAAAAGCTTATAGAACCATGGTCTTCCTATGAGTAAAACAAAAGTGATTGGAATGTTTAGTACCATGAATTCCATTCCATCTTCTATCGGGCCTACCTTTACCATAGCAGTAAAGGTTCCATCCACTCCTCGCTTACTGTCATCGTAACCTTTTATATTTATGTCGGAAGGGGATCAGTTCCTCTCGATGAATGTCTAGCCTGGGCAGTATCTTAAACGGGCAAACGTTAATAGAGGACTCGTCATCTAATATCACGCAAGAAGTTATTTTGCCCTTAACTTTGGCCCTTATTAATAGAGGTAGGTTAAGATTTCGTACCTCTATTGGAAGTTCTTCCTCGGAGAAGGTTATGATTTGCTTACTTTCCTTCCGAACAAATCTGATGACTACAGTTGGATGTTGGCACCATTATTCTTCTCAAGGCTTTAACTATAGCTCTTCTATGCTCATGGAGGAACACAATAATTACCATATGCTAATTTATGCTCGAGTATCATTTAGTTGCTTGAGCACATCATATTCTCCTCTAGCCCCTTTTTTTTATTTAGTAGAATCATTATAGTTACAGCCACTCCTAGTCATCCCTTTGACTTCCTCTTCATCGTTACTAGAAAAGTTTTCCTAAAACTTATCATATTCACTAGGTTTGTTATCACTGCTATATCATATGTCCATAACATAGATCTACTCATTGAAGGTTTGTAGGATGTATGGTGGTGGTGGAACAGCATGGTGGTTGGGTAGGGGGTTTCTACTGGTGTTGGGCTAGTTTCTTTCAAGGTCAGACTGTCTATAAGGTCTTGGATTTCATGTTTGAGGCGAGTGTAATTGTCAATGTCATTGCCTTTTTGTTTATAGAAGTGGCAGTATTGGTTTAGATCGATGTAGCGGGGTACTGAGTTTGCTAATGGTTTAGGCTCCAAGGGTTTCAACAGGTCCTATCTCTTCAACTTTTCAAATACTTTTGACAAAGGTCTGCCAAGGTTTGAAAATCTTATATTTCTTATTGTAGTAATTTCAGCGGGACTGGCCTTCTTTCAAGAAGGCCCCTCAGTAGTTATTCTATTTGGCTGTAGAATTTTTAGTTTTCAGCCTCTTCTTCTTCAATGTCCATGACATTTTCTCTCAACTGTCGAAAGTCAGAGACCATGGATGTCATCCTTCTCACCTTGTTATAAATAGAGGGCTTGGTGCCCTTGATGATCATCTTTATCTGGTCCTTCTCCGAGGGTGGTGTTTATATTCTCAAAAGCTAGTCTCTCATGTGGTTAACGTATTCTTTGAAACTCCCATCCTACTTCTGCTTGGTCTTCTCCAAATCACGGAACGACAGGTTGATCTTCATATTTGTGACATACTAATTCAAAAATGCTTCTGCCAAAGCTTTCATCTTTCACCTTCTTATCTAGGTTGTGATACCATACTACAGGTGCTCATTCGAGAGACATCTCAAACATCTTTTGAACCTTGCATTTAGCAAGCCGGTAGAAATCATTAGTGATCCGTATTGGCGAAGGTGTAGTTTCAAATCCCCATTCCCATTGAACTTTACCATTTTTGACATCCGGAATTGAGAAGGCAGATGTTCCTCAAATGCCATACTATCGTAATGCATAAGGCCTTCATGCTTATCCCTCATCTTTTGTGCAACCGACTCCATTTTTTCTTTAAATTTCTAGAGTTAAACTCAGGATTTGGCCATCTTGCCTGCAACATACTCAGCCATGTCTTCATCGTCATCTAGAGTAAGGTTCCTTCGGCTATCCTGTTTCTAGGCTCTTCGTGCCTCATTTCACCAATTTCAGCCCTTGCCTCCTAAGGTACCGTCAAATTGGCAATAGCATTGGCCAAGTTCTGAAGCCGTTTCCTTCATGTTTATCCCTCATCTTTTGTGCAACCGACTCCAAAAAGGGTTAGCATGATGCATGTATGCATGCAATACATGAAATGCATGGTGTGCTCAAACATTAGCATATATCCTTCGAACCTTATTCCACCCACACACGCGGTAAGTCTGATATATTTCCTAAGTTTCGCTTAGTTAACAAGGGTACAGAAACTCGTTATCTCCTATTCTAAATGGTAAACCTTGGCTACCTTGATTCTTTTCCATTGTTGGAAGACAAAGGTCGCCCATTTACAAATAACTAAGCCTAATATAGGATCATGCCATTACTTATAAATGATGAAAATCTGGATAATCATGGTTATTTGGGATAGGCTTTGAAATATTTAAGAATATCTAAATGGGTCGAAATAGATTGTACCCTTCTAAATGAAAGCCATTACATGTATCGAACTCATATTTTTAGCATATCTTGACCATAATTAAATATTACAGGCCCAACATCATTTTCATACAATTTGGCTCGTTGACATTTCAAAGTATTTAACCAAATTATCATGAAACGTAAAATTATCCCAGTTAAAGGCCCAACAAGTTTATATTCCACATTAAAATGATAAAATGACTTCAAATGGTTAGGGTCCAAAGACAAGTTTTAGGGAGACTCATTCCTATAGGGAAGCAACTATTGGTTTATATGTGGGTTTACTCCAAGGTTTAGGCTTAGGCTCTCATTTGTGAAGGTTTATCTATAATTAGGTCTCCCCACCGAAAGGTTCAATCGATCAATGAACGCACCTTTTTTATACCCCGAAGGTATATGCCAACAAGTGATGGTTATCATCACAAAAAGATTCATCGCCTTGAGTGAAAGTAATTTCACGGTATGTCACGTCATCGAGGTTTGAAAAGGAATACAAGAAAATGAAGACATGGTTAACATCAATCTCACCATGAATACTACAAGACATTTTTCAAGACCAATTATCTATCCCTCGTGGATTCGAAATCTATAGAAATGAAACGGGATTTACCGTTATGCCAATGATGTCAACAACCACGACACTACTGGGTCACAGGCCGTAGAAAGTACGGATAGCCCATGTGGGACTACCCAGAGAATTATAGAGTCACCACCCAGTATGAAACATTAGGAATGATTTAAGGTTGCACTACACCTCTCGCAAAGGCTGGTCTTAAACCCGTTTAGGTTCAGAATGGTCCCTTCCTGATGTCAGTATAATACTCAGGTTTGAAAGAGGTATAGACAAGTATTGGAATGCAACATCATGTAATAACAATTTAAAACATACATGGGGCACAATCATTAATAATAAAAAAACATTCAAAAATTGTTAAAGCAATAGCAAACTATTAACTACAAATAAAAAATTACATATCTAACCGAAGTCTGGCCAGCCATATTTTATATTATTAATGTCCAGCCAAACTTATCTCAAGTCTAGCCCGATATGCTACGTAAGTTAAAAAGACGAAAATGCATAATCATGAATACCAACAGTAATAAAGAAATAGTAACATGGCAATCATAAAACGATTGTAAAATAGGGTCAATAGCAATGAAATAATGAAAATTTTAATAATGCAACATGGTCATAAAGATAATGATAGGCGCATATTCTCCCGGCATGGCTTCGGAGAAGCTTGGCCGAAAATTTTACGTTTTTCCAGACATTTATTAAGAAATTGTGCATGTCCAACCGAATTTATAGCAAGTCCGGCCGGAGATATTGTGTAAGACCATAAATGTGAAAGCGTAAAACATAATAGAAATAGAGATTATGGAGCCTTTAAGTCATACCTTAAGTGTAATTGGCTCAGAAAGCACCTCTGGAAATCAGATGGCTGCTGGATTACTTGCTGGAATGAGAAAACTGTAAGGAATTTGTGGGGTTGTTCTCATTGTTTCTCTTACTAGGATGGTGAGTTATTTTTATGAATTTTAACCTCCAAAAGCTCTATCTCCTTTTCAGACTCCAGAACCAAAATTTTCCCACTCCTTGTGAACAATTTGGACACTTATTTATAATACCCATACTGGGATTGAAAATGGAAATGGATATCAAATCACCTTTCTGATTCCAGTGATTGCCAATCTGCATTATCATCAACAGCTCGATCTATATCCAACCGGATATTTATTTCATAACAATATTTGGCCGAACATTAATCAGATCATGTGATTTCAGTAATTGAAAATATGCACACCCACTGACAGCTTGATCTATGTCTAATCAGATGTTTATTTGAGAACAATATTCGGCCGGACATTAATCAGATCCAGTGATTTCAGTAATTGAAAATTTGCACACTCACCGACAGCTTTATCTATGTCCGGCAGGACATAAATTAAATCATATAAATCATGCAATCAGATCAGAGTGATTGGTCAACGAATCTGGGGATCTATATATATCCAATCAGACCCAATATATATCTGGCCAGATATTTTGAGTAAAAAAAATTTGACCAGACATTGGTGATGTCCCGTCGTGACTTGGCTATTTTTCAAAATTCTCTAGAGTGTCCTAACATTCCGATAGTTATCCTTGCAACTTTCCAAACCTTCATGTAGTGCCCCCATAAGAGACTCGTCATCGCTCTATGAGTAAAAATACAATGCCTATAATTATCCACTTGTTTGGTAAGTTTGACATCTCCCTCTATTGTTCTCTACAAGCCCTAACTTACATTCATGAGATTTGATTTTGAGGATTGAATCATGTTGTATGTTTGTGCTTAAATAAGTGTTTATTCATGCTAGAATGGGTGATTAAGGCAAGGATTGTGCATTATTTTGGTTAGAATTCATAAACTTGAAATGGGTTTTATGGCCGAATTTAGAGATTGAAGGGGGAGCATGATTGTTGAGGTTTGGGGATGCTATAAATAACGTATATAGCATCTAAAGTGTGGATTAAGTTGTTGTATTTGAGGGTTTATCATTAAATGCAATTTGGAGGAATGGGTATAGGTTCATTTTAGAAATAGGTTGTTGTAATATTGAATGTATGGTGATCCTATTAAAAGTAAGGCTAATGGGAAATTAATCACGATTGAATACCTTAATGAACTCAGCCACGTCTATACCATTATAGCCACTTTGGAACATGTTACGGTATATATATTTGAATCCTAAGAAGTTCAGTTTAGGCGCTAACTCACCTTCGCCTAGGATAATTAGTAAATACTCTCACTACCCCATTAAAACTTATTTATTATTTGTTTATTTCAGCATTCACTCACTAGGTCGTAGGAAATTCTTCAATATATTCTTTAAGGGTAATTCTGTCATTTGGTTGGATTGGGTGCTTGTGAGGGGTACAACCCTTTGGAGGGTTGCACCCCATCCCAAAGGGTGCCCTATTGGCACCCTTCCATGCCTTATATATGAAGGCTTTATATCCAAAACAAATATAGAAAAAAGAGTTCCGAATTTCTGGAAGAGACATTTGTTTTTCCTTTGTTTTGAGAGACAGTTTCACCATCTTCCTAGTTCATAAACTTGTTAAGGAGTGCTCCTTGTACAAGTAGCATCCAAGTTATCCTGGGAGAACGTTGGCAATACGAAACCGTAGAGCACTTGTGACGGGCCAATAAGTTCTTAAGGACAGAGATCATCTCGACTTGGACAAATCTGCAATCTCCATTTTCTGGTTTGTTTTAAAGGTTTTCTGGTTTTAGGGTTTCATGCATCTAGATCTACTTTTGATGTTTGATTTGTTTGTTTGCAAGTTATATTACTGTTTAATGACACCAATTTAACCACATCTTAAGAACTTATTGCTCTAGTGTTATTAGATAGTAATTCGCATGTTAGGGTTTGTTTATTTTCTGTAAAATACGAACTGTGCATGAAAAACCCGTAGGGCGTTCGAACGCCCGACGCACGCGAAGGCAAAAATTTGAATTTTCATAAGAACGTTCGAACGCGTCTTCAAACGTAACTCGAACGTAAGCCTTTTTCCTTAGAACGTTCGAACGCGTCCTAAATGCAACTCGAACGTGAACTCTCTGGAATCATTCCGTTCAAACGCGTTCTCGAACGCTATACGAACGTGAACTCTCTGGAATCATTCTGTTCGAACGCGTTATCAAACGCTACTCAAACGTGAACTCTCTGGAAACACTTCGTTCGAACGCGTTATCAAATGCAACACGAACGCACACACACTGGACAGTCTCATTCGAACGTAGATACGAACGTGACACTAACGACTTTGTAATGTAAGTATCATAAACTGCAAACTTTAATTAATATTAACTTGGTTAGTCATATACTGTAAACACATTAATCTTGGTAGTATAGATTTAAGTTATTATTAAGTTGTTCAATTATCACAAGCATACAGATAGTGATAAAGTTGAAATTGATTGGTTGTTGCATAATTGGTTGAGAATTTAAAGTGTAATAATACACAAGTAATTCCATCCAATCTTGATTGACATATATATCTACATTTATCGTATATCACTTTGAACAAGGTCATTCGTTGATCGTTGTGCAATTTGTCTTCCGTAGACTAATTGACCCTGTTGATTTTCCAGTTACATATGGCTAGCGGAAATATCACAGTACCGGTCTCTCACGGAGAAAAGCCGGAGAAATTTGGTGGGGCAAATTTCAAACAATGGCATAGCAAAATGCTGTTCTACCTGACAACTCTCCAGTTGGCTAAATTCCTCAAAGATCCTCCAGGTCCTGTGGAGGGTGAATCTGAATTGGCCAAGGTAAAGCGAGAACAGACTTGGATGTCTGGAGACTTCTTATGCAAGAACTACCTTTTGGGTGGTCTTGACAATACCCTGTACAATGTGTACCAAGGCATGACTTCTGCGAAGGTTCTCTGGGAATCTCTCGAGAAGAAGTACAAAACCGAAGATGCCGGACAAAAGAAATTTGTCGTGGGTAGGTTCCTGGACTACAAGATGGTAGTTTCAAGGACGGTGATGTCTCAGTTGGGTGAACAACAATAGATCATTCATGAAATACTGATGAAGGAATGAAACTCTGTGAGACGTTTCAAGTTGCCACCATAATTGAAAAGTTGCCTCCATCATGGAAGGACTTCAGGAGCTATCTGAAACACAGAAAGAAGCAGATGAGCCTTGAAGACCTTGGAGTTCGATTGAGAATCGAACAGGACAACATGATGTCCGAGAAGGCCAGCTACAAGACTATGGAGTCTAAGGCCAACATCTTTGAGGATGTAAAGGGTAGCAAGAAAAGAAAGAACAGTGAAGCTGATTCTTCCCAAGCGAACAAGAAGTTCAATGGGAAGTGCTACAACTGTGATAAGAGCGGTCATATGACAAAGGACTGCAGAAACAAGATATCTCAGGACAATGGCAGGAAAAATGAGGCCTATGTCGCTGAAGATGAGCAGTTAACTGATGAGATTTCAGAAATGAATCTCTCAGCAGTGGTAACTGAAGCCAACTTGGTTGGGAATCCGAGAGAATGATGGGTAGACAATAGGGCTACTCGTCATATGTGCTGATAGCAAGATGTTTTCCTCGTATCAGAAAGGTCGATGGCGGCGATCATCTGACAATGGGAAACTCGTCTACCTCTAGAGTGGTTGGACAAGGCACAGTAGTTCTGAAAATGATATCCGGAACGGAGCTTACATATAAGAATGTTCGCATGTTCCAGATATTCGAAAGAACTCGGTCTCGGATTTGTATTTGTTTCTGACAAGATTGTATTGACCAAAAATGATGTCTATGTAGGAAAATGATACCTCGCTGAGGGTCTTTTCAATGACTGTCAATTGTGCTATTAATAAAGCTGAAACTTCTGCTTATATTTTTTAGTCACAAAATTTATGGCATGAGAGGTTAGGACATGTTAATTATGATACAATGCGTACATTAATTAACATGAACCTTATACCTAAATTTGCATTGATAGCCAACATGAGTGTGAGGCATGTTTGAAGCAAAAATACATAGAACATCATAGAACGAAGTTCTGAACCCTTGGAACTTGTACACACTGACGTGTGTGACATGAATATTGTGCAAATAAGAGGCGGTAAAAAGTACTTTGTCACTTTTATCGATGATAATGAAAGCACAGATTCTGTTAAGTGTATTTGCTGAGGAGCAAAGCTGAAGCTATTGAGAGCTTTATACACTAAGAACGAAGTTGCAAATCAACCTGGCAAGTAAATCAAAAGAATCAGAAGTGATAGTGGTGGTGTGTGATATGATTCATCATTCGGTGAATATTGTTCTGTGCACGGAATTATTCACGAAACCACTGCTCCTTATTCTCCTCAACAAAATGGGATTGCTGAGTGCAAAGACCGAACGTTGAAGGAAATGATGAATGCCATGTTGACTAGTTCTGGTTTACCTCAGAACTTGTGGGGGAAAGCCCTGCTTTCCGCGAACTACGTTCTGAACAAACTTCCTCACAGAAGATTGGACAAGACACCATATGAGTTGTGGAAAGGTTATGTACCTTCCTACAAATATCTGAAAATGTGGGGGTGTCTTGCCAATTGCCAAGGTGATGTTCCTAAACCTAAGAAGGTGGAATATGACCTAAAACTGTTGACTGTATATTCTTCGGATATGCGTGCAATAGTAGTGCGTATCGATTCTTGGTACACAAAAATGAGATTCCTGACATCAATCCAAATGTGATGATTGAGTCAAGGAATGCAATATTTTTTGAAGAGACATTTCCTTGTAAGGAAAGACAAAGAAGAGAGTCTCTCAAAAGATCTGTTGATACTGTCAATGACAGTGATCAGGTTGACCAAGAGTCAAATCAACATGGAAATTTTGAGGCAAATGAACCTAGACGTCGTCTAAGTCGTTTGGTCCCGATTTTCTAACATACTTGTTGTAGAAAATGAGCCTCAAAGTTATAAAGAAGCTGTGGCTTCTCCGGAGGCACCTCTTTGGAAAGAGGCTATTAACAGTGAGATTGATTCAATCCTACAAAACCATACTTGGGAGTTGGTTGATCTTCCGCCAGGTTGTAAGCCGATGGGCTACAAATGGATATTCAAAAGGAAGATGAAAACGGATGGATCAATAGATAAGTATAAGGCAAGACTTTTCATAAAAGGTTATAGATAAAATGAAGGCCTTGATTACTTTGACACCTATTCACCGGTGACTCGCATCACATCGATAAGAATGCTCATAGCCATAGCAGCTATATTTGGTCTTAAAATACATCAAATGGATATAAAGACGGCATTCTTGAATGGTGAATTGGATGAAGAGATTTACATGGAACAACCAGAATGGTTTGGTGTTCCTGGACAAAAACAGAAGGTGTGCAAACTTGTAAAATCCTTGTACGGATTAAAACAAGTACCGAAACAATGGCATGAGAACATTGACAAAGAGATGTTGTCAAGTGGGTTTAAAACCGATGAGTGTGATAAGTGTATATACGCCAAATCAACTCAAAAAGGATATGTCATTGTGTGTCTCTATGCAGACGATATGCTGATAATTGGTAGTAATCATGAAATGATTCAGTCTACCAAAAACGTGTTATCCAGCAGATTTGATATGAAAGATATGGGGATAGTTGATGTGATCCTAGGAATAAAGATTTATAGGACATCAGACGGATATATATTATCACAGACTCATTATATTGAGAAGATACTCGATAAATATATCAAAGGGGATCTAAATGTGGCTAGAACCCCTGTAGACCTAACTCTTCATTTATCAAAGAATACTGGTTCAAGCATATCGCAACTAGAGTATTCGAGAATCATCGGAAGTCTGATGTATCTCACGAATTGCACACGACCTGATATCGCTCAAGCTGTGAATCGGCTTAGCAGATATACGAGCAATCCAGGACACAACCACTGGAAAGCTATAGTAAGAGTTTTGAGGTATCTGAGAGAAACTTCAAAATATGGGCTACATTACGAGAGATATCCTGCTGTACTAGAGGGTTACAGCGATGCTAACAGGATATCTGATACGGTGGATTCCAAATCCACGAGTGGATTTGTTTTCACACTTGGTAATGCAGCCGTGTCATGGAAATCCTCGAGGCAAACGTGTATTGCCCGGTCTACTATGGAATCAGAATTCATAGCGTTAGACAAAACTGCGGAAGAAGCAGAATGGCTTAGAAACTTCCTGGAGGATATTCCTAGTTGGCCCAAACCGGTGCCAGCAATAAGCATACATTGTGACAGCCAATCGGCTATTGGGAGAGCCCAAAATACAATGTATAATGGTAAGTCTCGACACATACGTCGGAGACATAATACCATACGTCAACTGCTCTCAAGTGGCATAATAACGATCGATTATGTCAGGTCGAAGGAAAACCTAGCGGATCCACTAACTAAAGGTTTACCTCGAGAGCAAGTTGAGAAGTCATCGATGGGAATGGGCTTGAAGCCTATAATCTAAGAATTGTCACTGTGGAAACCCAACCTAGTTGACTGGAGATCCCAAGATCTAGGTTCAAAATGGACAACATAAACTTTGTGCAATTCAAAAAAAGCACTGAAGAGTTTCGTACTCTTTCCCATTCCGATAATGACGCTGAGTGCTGTATGTCATTGGTTAGGATAAGCTAAGGCTTTTAATGATCACTATATTAGGAGATGAGTCCTAATGGGGGTAAAGACATATTACCTCTTCATAGCAGATCACCTATTTCAAGTAAGAAGTGAGGCCGCTTCCATGGGAACCTTTAAAGGCGGTTACCCTAAAGTGTTTGATGAATCCAGGACCGTTGTTCAGGGCCTAAATGAACACAACCGTAGAACGGGAAAATGGTCGAATTAAAGCTGTGTGTTGGCAATTGTCTTGGTTTACACCAACGGCAGAACAATTCAAGACTATGGGTCACTGGTTTGCCAAGTAAATCCGATTGTCACTCACTAGGAAAGGTTCAAGGCGAAAGCTACCTATTTCGATGCAGCTTTAGTTCATGATAACTCTCTCAAGTGTCTCCATGAATATTTGAAGAATTGTGGGGGATTGTAGGAAATTCTTCAATATATTCATTAGGGTAATTCTGTCATTTGGTTGGATTGGGTGCTTGTGAGGGGTACAACCCTTTGGAGGGTTGCACCCCATCCCAAAGGGTGCCCTATTGGCACCCTTCCATGCCTTATATAAGAAGGCTTTATATCCAAAACAAATATAGAAAAAAGAGTTCCGAATTTCTGGAAGAGACATTTATTTTTCCTTTGTTTTGAGAGACAGTTTCACCATCTTCCTAGTTCATAAACTTGTTAAGGAGTGCTCCTTGTACAAGTAGCATCCAAGTTATCCTGGGAGAACGTTGGCAATACGAAACCGTAGAGCACTTGTGACGGGCCAATAAGTTCTTAAGGACAGAGATCATCTCGACTTGGACAAATCTGCAATCTCCATTTTCTGGTTTGTTTTAAAGGTTTTCTGGTTTTAGGGTTTCATGCATCTAGATCTACTTTTGCTGTTTGATTTGTTTGTTTGCAAGTTATATTACTGTTTAATGACACCAATTTAACCACATAGGTCGCTCCAGCGACTTACCCCTCCCACTACTCAGTTTTTGGTTGCAGGTTTAGCTCCCGATCACTTTTAGTGAGGAATCTTCTTTTTGCCAGCATGACAGTTTGGAGCAAATGGACACCAACTGCAGTCATAGGGTCATTCATTCACACATATTTTGCCATGTAGGGCTTAGGGCTAAGTTACATTATCCTTGCGACACTAATGTATAAGTATATTTAGTTAATGTAAAAACTTATATATTTTTTTGTGATGGAAATGCATGATTTTCAAATGTTATAATATTAGTTGATTATATATAGCATGCATACAGATCCATTCATAGATAAACAGATTATGTTGTGAGTCCTTTCATTTATTGCATAAACAGGTCATAGGCTTTAAGGGACAATTGTATTGTCTCTTACCGGTCATATACGAGATATGATACATTGGACCCCAAAATTATACACTAACAGCTTGGATAATTCTTAGCTTTCAAATCTCCATTAACGATTTGTTATTTTTTGAAAATTTTAATATCTATCAAAAAGGATTATGTTAATGAATGTAATGATATATGATACAACAACATATTGTATTTAATGTCACGTTGAATATTCAAATAATGGGCAGCTTCAGTTAAGGAGGACAAAATGAATTATTTAACATTCAACTCACTACCACTTCAACATTACCACATCTCTCAATCACAATCGTAACTCTCACAAGCCAAATCCTACAACTCATTCACCAAATGGGCAAGAATTGGAATTTGGATGTCATGGTCGAAAGTTTGATCGTTTATTAGTTTGGTGATTGTAAGTTGGTTGCCAAGGTTTTCGTTTAGTATTGGAATTATGTAAAATGGAGTTCAATCTTTGAAGAATTTGAGACTTTTGGGGGAGAAATGTAAGAAATTCTTGAACTTTTAGGGCAGGTTGCATTCTAAAGGTGTAATTTTTTATACTATAGTTTTTTACTTTAGTTTTGAAGATTTGCACAAAATTAATGGCATTTTGGATAGGTGTGGAAGTTCAAGCTATTAGTTTGATCAAGAAAGGTTTTGATTTTGATGTGTAAGAGTACATAGATGAAAACATAGGCAAAATCATTATAAAAAAAAAAAATCCATGAACAAAAAAATGATAAAATAGTGACAAAATAATCATAAGTTAAAAATTAATTTTAAATCAACGATGACTAAAAGTGGTTGAATCAGGTGGAATAGGAAGGATTTAAACCTGATTTAGTGACATGGAATGGTCTGGTTTCTGGCTATTCAATTAGGAACCAGGATATTATTTATTTAAAACTTATTTATTATTTATTTATTTCAGCATTCACTCAGTAGGTCGTTCCAGCGACTTACCCCTCCCACTACTCAACTTTTGGTTGCAGGTTTAGCTCCCGATCACTTTTGATGAGGAATCCTCTTTTTGCCAGACATGACAGCTTGGAGCAGATAGACACCAACTGCAGTCATAGGGTCATTCATGACATGGATTCATTCACACATATTTTGCCATGTAGGCCTTAGGGCCAAGTTACATCATCATTTTGAAACTAGTGTATGAGTATATTGAGTTAATGTAAAAACTTATATTTTTATGTGATAGAAATGCATGATTTTCAAATGTTGTTATATTAGTCGATTATGTATAGGCGTGGAAGTTCAAGCTAGTTTGATCAAGAAAGGTTTTTATTTTGATGTGTAAGAGTACATAGATGAAAACAGTGACAAAATCGTTATCAAAATAATTATTTATTGACGACTGATTTTTGTTCAGGGAAAATTTAGGAAAAAAACACTTCTCAAACAAATCTCCCTCAATTGTGAATTTGTTTGGTTTGGGGACCAAATATAAACTTGGCAATGAAGCTAGAAATACAATGAACACAGAAGATTTAACGTGGTTCGGCGGAATGGATCCAACCTACGTCTACGGATGCAAAGGAAATGAAGTCTTTATTAAGTGCTCGGGTCAAGACCGACATGCCTTACACTAAGCTTTTGTGAACTTTTACAAGTTATGAATATATCTTAATTGCCAATCCTCGAAGGAACCAACTTCCTTAACTGAGTATTCAGCCCCTTTATATAGTGTTAGGGTTGGTACTCAGAATGCCAATCTGGATCGTATTTATGTCCGATTCATGAATACGATCAATGCATTTTTCCATAATATTACTTATTTAATGGTAGCACCTCTTGTCTTTTATATACATATTCGATCCAATTGCGATTAGATATCTGATTATGATTAGATTGAAACTAAATCTGATTTAGTGATACGTGTATATTAGACAAAGACCCTAAGATTTATAATGTAGTGCGCAGTTACAACGTAGTTTGTAATTGACATTGGGAAGCGTCACTATAAGTTGTATATCCTTAAATAAAGTTCATGGTCAAGATTTACTAACACGGGTCGGTTAGTAAAATCCGCTGAGACCAGTACATGTCGTATATCGTGACTTGGTCCGATGGTTTATTCCAATGAACCATGAGTCTCGAGAGACTCGTATATACATGTAGGTGTTTATTTGATAAATACTGAACGACCCACTGAATATTTCCTAATAGATGGTACACCAACGTCAATAGGAATCTTCTCGAGTTGAGCGAGCATAGTGATCCTTCGACTTGAGATACCACATTGGATATATGATTTATCCTCCACACTTTGATGGCAGTCACGTCACCGATCTATTTAGATCGGACCTCCGCATGTTCGTTGGGTGTAGACTAATGCTCATGATATCTAGTGCGTATCAAGATAGAATCCGTCAGTTCTGTGTACACGGCATAGGTATCCTACATGTGTTTACGATCTAGTAAATCCATGGCCGTGGTATAACTTCGGAAGCAAGTTTCGAGTGTTATTTAGATATCGTAAATTTGAAAGTCGACCATATTATACCATAAGGATTTGACGTTCTTATCTATATCCCAGTTATAATATGGATAGCCTGTGACAGAGGGATTATACATATGCAATGACCTTGACTTGCATAGTTTAGCGAGATTATCTGTGGTCATCATAATTCATGAGTGGGTGAATTATGGACACGAAATTGGATTTCGTGACGGATAAACTTAAACTTAGAGAGTCTCACATTATGAAGTGTACTCGTTGAGCACTTGGGCAACGCGTTATGAATAATACAAATTATTCATAATACTTCACCGGATTAAATGAGTTAATTCGGATCGTTTAAACGATTAAACGAAAACACATGCATAAGGGCATTTTTGGTCAATCGTAATTCACGTGTATTTGGATTTGATACAAAATTTGATTTGATACATATTAATTAATTGTCAAATGAGACTTTGACAGATGCCATTAATATATGTATTTGTTACTTAATGTAAATAAAAATACATATATAATAATAATTATATTAATTAATTATTTAGATATTTAAATGTTAAATATTTGAATAATTAAATAATATCCATATTACATAAATGTTATGCAATATGTTTGATTATTATTGGTTACAAATGGCATGATTTTATTAAGCTTTAAGTGTGCAAATTTGATTTGTCAAATTAAAGCCTATTATATTTAATAAGATTAAATTACAAAATTGACCATTTTTCCCCTTGGTAAGTCGGTCATCATGTTTTAAAAAAGGGAAAATTTTCTTTTCTTCTTCTTATGGCCTCCATGGCCGAATACTTCATCTCCAAATGCTCTCAAATTGTGCTTGATGGTTCAAGGAAGAAAAGAAAGAAAATCAAGAAAAGACTTAAGGAAATTAAGAGGTTAGAGGTAATCTTCAATATCCCTAAGCTTTAGAAAGCATGTTTCATGTTCTTGATGATCTAGAGACATTCTAGGGTTTCTTCTTTTCTTTAAAATTTGGGGTTTTTTTGATTTGGAAGGTAAATTGGAAGGCTTTGTGCATGTGTGAAGTGATATTGAATGATATTATTGTAATAATTGTTCAATTTGTTCATTTGATGATATGTTGTCATTCTAGAGTGTTATGACCACTCTTATAATGCCTAGAATTGTTCTTGGGTGGTTCATTTGTGGTGACTTTGGTTGGTGTTAAGATTAATTAGATTAATGTTGGAAAATTGGATTTTAAGCATAAAAAATTGATATATTTCGCTTCTGGATCAGATCTGGAAATACTGTGTATTTTGTGATGAACAATATGTCATATGAATGTATTGGATCTGTTTTGGGTGTTGGAATAATTTTCAGAAATTGTTTCGGAGTTGAAATATGCGAAAACGGCGAAAAACGGCGTTACTGGGTGACTTTTGAGCCAACCGGGTGACAGCTGCCCAAACAGTGAATTAGCTACTGTTCGGGCAACCCATGAACTGCCCTACCACTATTGGGGCTGATCTGGGCAACCCTCATATGCATTGGGTAGTCAGTTCGGTCAAAAACGCGTTTTAAAATGTTTTCGTAAAAATTTCGCGATGTTTCATAGTTATTTATGTCATTATTTGATATCGAATAAATACGTTTAGGTGAAATATGAATCAATTATTCATATTGGATATTGAATAATTTATTCGGTAATTTAAAAAGTTTTAAAATTACAATTTCACCCGAACCGCGAGCTTCCGATGCGCTCGCGCCAAAACCCTAACAAATAGTGTGAGTGGATCCACTATGATCCAATAAGTGATGTCACCCACGTCTTTCTACTATAACTGCCCATTATTCGTACGTCACGCTTTGTAACTGCCCATTATTCATACGTTACGCGCCATATCTGCTCGAACACCATGTCCCTCATCCCTTCTACTAGTTTCTTCACCTCGGCATGATAAGCTATCATATTCGGTTCTCTTGAACAGCTAATTGAGAATCGCTCTTTACCACCACATTTCTTACTCCAACCGCCTCACACAGTCTTAGCCCGGCCAGAATTGCCTCATACTTTGTCTCATTATTTGTTGCTTCAAAGACGAATCTTAAGGCATAGCTTAGCTCTTCACATTCACTACTTCTGAGTATTATTCCAACTCCATATCCTTACGTACTAACTGAACCATCAATGAACTGTTCCCATTTTGCTTCCTCCACTATCACAACCTGAGGGCTAATGAGTTCCACGACAAAGTCTGCCAATGTTTGCCCCTTGATTGAAACCCTAGGTAGGTAGGATATGTCGTAATGGCTCGTCATCTCCTTGTTTCATCATCCTCAAAGATCTCACTGTCTTTCTTGGTACGCAAACTCCTTTGAAGTGACGACAAAGGATTTCCTTAGTTGCGAGAATTTGTTGATACTTCCCGGTAGACCCGGTCGGCAGTTCGGTTCCGGTTCGGAACCGAACGAACCGGCAGGTTTCCGGTTCCACAAGTGTGGAACCGGAACCTCGAACCGAACCGGTTCGGTTCCGGTTCCGTTTAATTTTTTTTTAATTAATTAAAATAAAAAATGAGAGGAATCAATTAATCAAAGCTTAAATAAATTGAGATTGAGAAATTAACAACTAAATAAATTGAGATTGAGAAAATAAGAATATAAGATTATAAGAGAATTGTATTGAAGTAAGATTGAGAATAAGAGAATTATAGAAAATGAGAGAGTTGAGAAATTGGTGTGATGAAATTATGAAAAATGAATCATATTTATAGAACTTTAGAATTTTTTTGATACCAAAAATGCCCCTAAATATAACCGTTTTATTACCGTTATTATGGGTACATTAGTAATTTTTATTTTATATAATAAAAATATATTTTTTTTAATTCTTTTATTTTTTTTTGGCAGGGAGCCAAACGGCTCCCTGCTCCCCCAACGGCTACTAGCCGTTGGGGGAATTAGGGTTCCTATCTACGGTTCCAACAGGAACCCGACGGTTCCAACCGGAACCGTTCGGTTCCGGTTGGAACCGAACGAACCGGTGGAACCGTACGGTTCCACCGGTTCGGACCGGTTCGAGTTGGGGTGGAACCCCAACCGAACCGGTCCAATTCCGGTTCGGTTCCGGTTCCGAACCGAAATCGTGGCCGGGTCTACTTCCCGGGGTCAAATTTTTGAACCATAGACTGGTTGGTCCTCCCAAAGTTAAAGGGAACACTTTGCATATCACCTCTCCTACCACCCCTTAGATCTCCATCAATGAGACGAACCTATCAACGTGGGGTTTGGGATATGTGTTGCCATTGTAGATGTCTATTGTGGCATGGTGAACTTCATCGCCAATATTTCCTTCGAGAATGGGCACGTTGTCCCCATGTCCTTATCATCCCGAGCTCTTTCCCTCGTTCTATCCTCTCATTTCCTCATCTCTCTCCGGAAGTAATTATTTATATGGCTCTCGGAGCTGTCATGCTTTTGCTTATGGCCCTCTTCATGTCTTCCACTTCGGGTATGGTATTCTCTGTAACCGGGAACCTCACGCCTCCTCTCTGAAAATCGTTCCGAGGTCCGACTGTATTCCCTTTCATAAGGGCCTGAGTTGTTTCCCTCTCATTTCGTGCATCCTCAATTTCATTTCGTAGGGTTTCCTTTATCCTCTCCATCCATTCCATCGTCGGAGTCTCTACAATTCTATGGTTTTCGTCTCTTGCTATCGTCTTAACGTGATTGTTGTTTTTCGTACTATCCCAACAGGCGCGCCAACAGTTGACGGCTGATTTTCATTCCAAGGGCAATTTGGGAAAAAACCACTCCTCGAACAAATCTCCATCAACTATGAATTTGTTTGGTTTGGAGACCAAATGCAAACTTGGCAACAAAGCTAGAAATACAAAGAACACATAAGATTTAACGTGTTTCGGCGGAATGGATCCAACCTACGTCCACAGATGCAAATGAAATGAAGTTTTTATTAAGTGCTCGGGTCAAGACCAACATGTCTTACACTAAGCTTTGGTGAGCTTTTACAAGTTATGAATCTATCTTAATTGCCAATCCTCTTAGGAACCAACTTCCTTAACTGAGTATTCAGCCCCTTTATATAGTGTGAGTGGATCCACTATGATCCAATAAGTGACATCGCCAATGTCTTTCTGCTATAACTGCCCATTATCCGTAAGTTACGCGTTGCAACTGTCCATTATTCGTACGTTACGCGCCATAACTACCCATTACTCGTACGTTACGCCCATCGTCCTTCTGGTGGATCTAGCTCTCATGTAAGGCTTACGTCATCCATACATATACATAAGGTTCAACATCCCCGACCTATGTAACCGGGTCAGTGTGCCGAGACTATAGGTGTTTGGTCTGATTTCCCCGACCGAGTCTGATCTGCTGAGTCGATACTGACTTCGGAGGCTGTCCCGAGAGTCTGATGCTGAGGCTGCCCTGAAAGTCTGATGATGAGGTTTTCCCGAGAGTCTGATGCCGAGGCTGCCCTGAAAGTCTGATGAGAGGCTGTCCCGAGAGTCTGATGCCGAAATTGACCCGAGAGTCTGATATCGAGGCTGTCCCAAGAGTCTAATGACGAGGTTGTCCTGAAAGTCTGATGTCGAGGCTGACCCGACCACATCGGGTAAGTTTTCATAAATTGTCCTAGTGTTGTCGAACCTTATTATCTCGGACATGATCACCTCGGTGTCCCATCGTGTACCTCGGGCTCGGGCCCCTCTACCGACCTCATATCTTCATAATGTCATTCGGCCTTTATCTGTTAACTTCCATCCCCATTCTACCCTTAATAGGGATTCTGACTTCTTGGGAGCTGAAACCCACCACAACATTATCAATTAACAAAAATATGATAAAATAGTGACTAAAATTAATTATAAAATATATATATTATATTGTTAAAAAAACAATTTTAAATCAACGATGACTAAAAGACTATTTTGGGTTAATAAATCTTGTGGTATTCAATTAAGATTTTTAATAATCTAAAAAGTCTTGCGGTACTGCCTTAAGATTATTAAGATTTTTTAAAGAGAGTGTCCAAATCGAGTGATATTCAATCAGGATTTTAAGCAAGTAATAAAAAGTCTTATGGTATTGAAAAATTTAATTATTTTGAAGGATTTTTTATATGTGTAATTGTGTGAGACTTTTTAGTGTGAGTTATAATTATCAAACCCTATAAAAAATCTTACCCTAACCCATCAGACTTTTGACGTGAGATTTTTTTTACTGTTAGAGAAGAGAAGATGGACAGACATGTTAGCTCTTCGTGAATAAGGTACTTACTTATTAGTATTTTCTTTCATACAGAAAAAAGCTGAAGCTTTTAGTTCAAATTTCTTGCGAAAACAAATCCAAACGCATTACACTGAAATCAAAGTTAAGCAAACAATGGTCATGAATGCTCACACTGTTGAAAATATTGAAAAAACAGTTGTTTCAGTCTCTGATCATGGTTTTAAGGAAGAAATTGATGACTCGAATTGCTAAACTGCTGCGTTTTCGGTTTCTATTAATTAAAATTTAGATGTGCTTTTATTTCAAATAAAGATTTCATGTTTGTGCGTAATTAGGGGTGGCAATTTGGGTCAGGATTCGTTTATTCATTCGATTCGGTTCGATTTAAAGCTAATACGGGTTTGAAAAAATAGATCGGTAATAAATGGGTCAATTCGATTCGATTCATTTATTAAACGAATCGAATACGACTTTAAGCTCATTGATTCGTTTAGGATTCGTTTTATTATTTTTATTTACTAGTTCTTGTTAATTTTTAATTAAGATTCGAGAAATTATAGCTAATTATCAGAAAACGTAATATTTTCGATATTTTGTGACATATTTTTAGTAAATATATTAATTGCATATTTCATATGTATATAATTATGAAGAATTAATGTAAATCAAGTGTGGAAAATTATTTTATTAAATAATTGTGGGACACAGGACCTGGGCGACGCCGTTCCTAGGCTCGCGGCACTAGTTTGGGAAGTACTGAATAACATGGAGTCGCCACCCGGTGTGAACCGGGACAAAGTTTTAAGGCCGCACTCACCCCTCGCAAGGGAAGACCTCAAACCGTTGGGTTCGGAATGGTCCCTTACTTATGTCACTTGTAATGAAAGGATTTACGTAATAATTTAATCAAGCTTAAGTAACACTTATTTTCAAGAGTATCATGCTTCTAAATTCTCATGTGTAAAATAAAACTTATGTACGCATTTCACATATATCTCACATTTAAATTTGCATGCTTAACATATATCAAGATAGCAACTAACATACAACTTTACTTGCATACCACATTCAGGAAAACACAAGCACACATATTAACCATACAAGCACACATATGGGCACTTTTCCAAGCGGTACGTGGAATTGTAGCCCAAGTACAGACCGCACTACCGTCCATTCGGAATCGGCTACGGAATTTACGTCTGGGTTTCCATCCGATATACCGCAAGAAATAATACTCAAATGTTATCATGACACAAGCATATGAATTGTAATATATTAACATATTTGCATTTATACATGTGGAGATAGCTACTAGGAAAACTATGCATGAAATCTAATGAAAAAGACTCAGTTCAGCGTGTTCGCGTTCGTGTAGCGTTCGTAAACGCGTTCGAACGAAAATGAAACAGAATGCTCACGTTCGAGTAGCGTTCGTAAACGCGTTCGAACGGAAATGAAACAGAATGCTCACGTTCGTATGGCGTTTGTTAACGCGTTCGAACGGAAATGAGACAGAATGCTCACGTTCGTATGGCGTTTGTTAACGCGTTCGAACGGAAATGAGACCTGACACATGATAAGGCAAAAACACATGCGCGTTCGAGTTGCGTTCGTAAATGCGTTCGAACGGAAACAGACCTGATGCATGAAATGGGACGCAATACATAAACATAAAATAAAAGGGCGCGGCGAAGTACTGCCATAAAGGTGACCTTTTGGGGCTCTTAATCTCTCAATGAGAGGACCTTTAGGCCAACATACTAAGCCCATGCGCGTCACATCACACATACAAGAATAGAACCAATCATATCAACCAAGTATGCCCGATTGAACACATATTACATCCAATCTGAACACACATCAACCGGCGCGGCAAAGCATCGTGGTAACGGGTTTTAACCCCTCCCCATAAGGGATCTTTCATTCCACTTACTAAGCCCATGCGCTTGATTGAACCATACATAAAAGATAAACTCAATAACATCAAACTAAGTATGCCCGATTGAACGTATCTCGCATCCAACCGAACACACATCAACCGGCGCGGCGAAGTAGTGTCACAAAGGTGGCCCTTTCGGCTCTTTGTCTCCCAAATGGAGGACCTTTGGACTAACTCACTAAGCCCATGCGCTTGGTTGAATCATGCATAACTAAACAACATATTGAATTCAAGTAAAGAAAACTAAATAAACAAAAGCAACGCAACAAAAGAGAGATGGTGCCGTTTACCCAAGCGGTACGTGGAGTTGTGGCCCGAGTACAGATCATATTACCGTCCATTCGGAATCGGCTATGAAATTTATGTCCGGGTTTCCATCCGATATACCGCGAGAGTTGACACATCTCTCATTCATCCAATACCCACAACATACATCATATACACAACGATGCCACAAATACAGAAAATATAATCAAAATAAATGACCAGAAAATAAAATGAGAATAAGTGTGAAAGATACCCTCAGGTCTAACCTTTTAAGCCGTCTCTCGGACTCGCGTTCCACGAAGATCGGAAGGGGGTAAAGCTCCGCAACTTTTCTGGTCCACTGGTTCAACGTCCTAGCTCACTGCTTCGCTGTTTTGCTTACGGTTCGAACTCCGTTCTGCTCCTATTCGGTCTCTGTCTTGCTGCTCACTGCACGGACCACCTGTTTTAACGTTTTCAATAAACTATTCCAAGTTTGTGTGGGTTCTTAGTGCAATTATATGTGATTATTTTTAAGATTATCTATGCAGTTTTTATGTTACTGTTTTTTAAGGATTTGGGCTGCTGTTAAGGTGATTTTGTTGTTGTTTGGGCGTGTAATACGGTGTGGTTTTTTGTGGTAATTTTCGGTGGTGGAGGCTGCTGTATAGGTGGCTGTTTCGGTGATGTGTGGGGGTTTACGGAGGTGGTTTTCGGCTATGGAGGAGATGGTTGTGGGGTTCTTTTGTTCTCTTTTTTGTGTGCGTGTCAAGTGTGTTTTTCTTTTGTTTAGTCTTGGGTGTGTAGAGAGAGTCTAGAGAGATTTCGAGAGAGTTTGGGTGTGAATTATATGTGTCTAGTAGAGGATGGCTTTGGGTAGGGGTTGTTTATATAGAAGATGTTATAGGGTTGACAAGGGAAGGGATTTTGTGCATTTAATTAGGATATGATTTAGTTTTAAACAAGGAAATCAAAGGATTGAGGGGGGGACAAAATATTTTAATTTAGGAAGTTGCAATATTTAATTTGTGTTGGTTTAGGAATACAAATATTTTATATGGTAAATATCTTATTAGATTAGGAAGTCAAATATATGATTGGCTTTAATTGGTTAAGATTGATTTTAATTAGGCATATCTTCTTTTTAGTTTTGGTAAATATTTTATTTAATTGGTAAATGGTTTAAATATTTTATTTAATGTTTAATATTTAAATTATATTTATTTATTTAATTTGGGATGTGTTTTATGGGCTTTGGGGAGCTAAATGGGCTGGGTGTGAGGCTAGCAGCAAAACCAAAATTACCGACACCGTTCGAACGCTCCCTCGAACGCGACACGAACGCCCGCAATCTGTTTTCCGTTCGAACAATACAAAGCACAGAACGACGCGAAAGCAGCACGCAACTGCACTACGAAGACAGTGAGCTTGTTTATTCTGAATTTCCTTCCCCTTCCGATTCCGTTTCCTCCCTCCCGCGGCTTTCGTGACTTAAAAGGTTTGTCTCCAAAATGAGACTCATCATAGGGACTTATGTGTAAAAATGCAGTGCCTACAGTCGCCCCCACTTTGATGGACTTGTGTAATGTGCAACAGTGACAATCCTATCAAAGTTATGCAATGCATTTCTACTTACCTGGCTCGCCAATGCCACTGACTTACCATGTGTTGAGTTGCGTTGATTTGGTGGTGAGTGCTGCGACCCCTGGTTCATTCCCGAAGTGAGCTGAGGGTCTTGTTCCCATTTTGAGCTGAGGGTCTTGTTCCCTGAATTGTTCAGTGGTGGGTTTTGTTCCCGTGGGTCTTGTTCCCATTTTGAGCTGAGGGTCTTGTTCCCTGAATTGTTGAGTGGTTGGGTTTTGTTCCCGTGGGTCTTGTTCCCTGAATTGTTGAGTGGGTGTGTTGTTTTGTTCCCGTGGGTCTTGTTCCCATTTTGAGCTGAGGGTCTTGTTCCCGAACCGTGCTGAGGGAGAGCTTTATTCTCCAGGGCTGTATTCCCGAACAGCGCTGTATGTGGCCCTGGGATTCATGCTGATATGGGCCTCGCCCCCAGACTGATACAGTGCTGTCGTTGTTTCTGATTGGCTTGTCTTTGCCACTTTCTCTCTTTCTACTTCAAAACCTGTGAATACAAAACCAAACAAACACAAAAGAATGCAAAGTATGTTACGTGTATGCATGCATGCATAAGTTTCTTATCCCGTCAGGTTAGGTCTTCTTCTGCCAATTCTCTTGGTGACTGCTCGGTTTTCTCTCCCTCGGGTAAGTATTGCTTCATTCTTTCCATATTGATCGGCTTGGTGAACTTATTCCCTTCTGACAGTCTCACTGTCTCATTTCCCTATTTCTGAATGGCTATCTCATCTTTTCTGTTTTCTTATTCTGAGGATTCCCCGAGTTCTAAATATCGCTGAGTATCATAGTACTAAGGTTTAATGCTTTTCTTAAATATACTCATGTTGCAGGAAGAGGCTTAGGCAAGTAAATGAAATGAACATCTTTATTATTGTTGAGAGCAAAAAAGTTCGAACAAGTAAGCAAAATTAATGTCTTTATTTTTTTTTAAAAAAATGTTGGATCAAATAGACTAGGAGGAACAGCTCCATCATCCGCAACACCGCCTTCTTCCTTGGCCTATGGTCCTTCGTTGTCATCCATGTAATAAGCTTGGTGGTGGAGGGTTTTGAGGACAAAGGTTTCGGGTAGGCCAGAGTTGATCATGTAGGTGGGTGGTGGAACAAAGTGGTAGTTTGGTAGAGGGTTTCTGTGTGTGTCAGGTTGTTCTTTCTCTGGGTCGGGTATTTTGTGAGCATCGATGAGGTTTTGGATTTCATGCCTAAGGCGGGGGCAGTTGTCAGTGTCATGACCTTTTTGCTGGTGGAAGTGGCAATATTGGTTCAGGTCGAAGTAGTGTGGCACAGGGTTTGGGATTGGTCTAGGGTCTAAAGGCTTCAGGAGTCCTTGTCCTTTCAACTTCTCAAGCACCCTTGATATAGGTCTACCAAGATTGGAGAACCGCCTATTTCTGACGGTAGCGACCTCTGCCGTAGTGGGCTTGGTCTCAAAATGCCCCCCAAAAGTTCTTTTATTCTGGCCATAAAACTTTTTGTTTTCAACCTCCTCTTCTTCAATATCCATAACAGTCTCTCTCAACTGCCGGAAATCCACAATCATGGAGGTCATCCTCCTCAGCTTGCCATAAATTGAGGGCTTAGTACCCTTGATAATCATCTTGATTTGGTCCTTCTCAGAGGGCCGAGTCTGCATTTTCAGGAGCTGGCTTCTCCAGCGGTCTACATACTCCTTGAAGCTTTCTTCCGGCTTCTTCTTAGTGTTCTCCAAATCACGGAGTGACAAGTCAATTTCCAAGTCCGTAACATATTGTTTTAAGAAAGCATCAGCTAGCTCCTCCAATCTTCCTTAACCTGCTTGTCTAGGTTATGGTACCATACTACGGGTGCCCCCTCGAGTGACATCCCGAACATCTTTTGTACTTGGCGCTGAGACAGGCCAACTGAACTCATAACAGACACATACTGACGGAGATGCACCCTCGGATCTCCATTCCCATTGAACTTAGCCAAATCCGGCATCTTAAACTGCGCTGGCAACTGCTCCTCAAACTTCATTGTCTCATAATCTAGTAAATCTTCATTCTTACCCCTCATCTTGCGGGTAACGGATTCAACCTGATCCCTGAGTTTCTGTATCTCGGCCTGAGACCCAATCATTCTGTCTGTTGCATACTCTGCCATATCATCACCAAAAGCGGGGATATCATCCCCTAACCCATTCGGAGGCTCCTCACGCCTTATATTCTCAGAATCTCCCCCGGCACGGGGCACAGCCATACCAGCCATAGCAGTAGTCAAAGCCTGCAACTGTTCAGTGATCTTGGCGAGACCATTCTCTAACTGATCCATACGGGACACCTCATTATCGGATTCACTCATACTTGTTCTTTTAGTGAGTCTGGTTCCTTCTCTAACCCAAACGGTATCTATGGTGTCTTTTAAGACACAGAGGATGTTAACAGGGTATATGTATGCATGATATGCATAAGAAATATAACATATATTAAATCAACTAAATTCTCAAACAAATCGGCCTATTATCATTTTAGAAGCTTTTGGGACAACTGTCATAAGGGTGAACCCGTCCCAGTTTAAATGGCCCAACGAGTTCATGTCTTATGGCAAAGAGCCCAACTAAATCCAAATGATAATATTCCGAAAACAAGCACAAGGTGGCCCATCAATCACTTAGAAGCTTTTGGCCCAATAGTCATGAAATACGTTCTTGTCCCCAGTTTAAATGGCCCAACACCCATATCCCATGACAAATGGTCCAAATGGATCCAAACGGTGATGTTCCCAAACATAAGCATAGAAGGGAGATAATGCAAACATAACATAATAACTTTTTACATAATGGCCCATCAACATTTCAGAAGCCTTGGGCCTACCAGTCATACAGTACGAACTTGCCCCAGTTTAAATGGCCCAGCAAGCCCGCATTTCTGACAATAGTCCGACTGCATCCAAATGAGGATGGTCCATAAGCACATTCTCAAGGGAATAATTGTTACTTTAACCATACAAACCAGTCTATGGGTGGATTTGCAAGAGTATGGACAAAGGCTCTCACTGGCGAAGGATAGCCCACAATTAGGTCTCCCCACTCAAGGGTTCAAGCGACCAAGTGAGCGTATCCCTTTTTATACACTAAGGTACGTGCCAATGAGCTATGGTGTGTGACGGACTGTCAAATGGATTTCCCGTTGTAGATACCCCAAAGGGAAGGTGGAGCGAGGCTCACTTAAATACCCAAGCCTCTTAGGCTCTTATCGCTTGTTGTCAGGAATAAACAACGAGTCCTCCAAATTAGTCCATCACAAAGGCTACGAGTAGATGGCCATATAGGTGTCCTCACAGCTTTTCCTTCTAGAAAGGTAGTGAGTGAAGGAAGACACCAAACCATTACCTAGCCTCAAAGTGCCCTTGATCAAACCCCCACTTTATCCACTATAGACATGGTCAATTAAAACATAAATCCCAACATTACAAGACAATATTTCGGGGCCAACTCTCTTTTCCCCAGTGGAGTCGCCAGACTGTGGGACACAGGACCTGGGCGACGCCGTTCCTAGGCTCGCGGCCTAGTTTGGGAAGTACTGAATAACATGGAGTCGCCACCCGGTGTGAACCGGGACAAAGTTTTAAGGCCGCACTCACCCCTCGCAAGGGAAGACCTCAAACCGTTGGGTTCGGAATGGTCCCTTACTTATGTCACTTGTAATGAAAGGATTTACGTAATAATTTAATCAAGCTTAAGTACACTTATTTTCAAGAGTATCATGCTTCTAAATTCTCATGTGTAAAATAAAACTTATGTACGCATTTCACATATATCTCACATTTAAATTTGCATGCTTAACATATATCAAGATAGCAACTAACATACAACTTTACTTGCATACCACATTCAGGAAAACACAAGCACACATATTAACCATACAAGCACACATATGGGCACTTTTCCAAGTGGTACGTGAATTGTAGCCCAAGTACAGACCGCACTACCGTCCATTCGGAATCGGCTACGGAATTTACGTCTAGGTTTCCATCTGATATACCGCAAGAAATAATACTCAAATGTTATCATGACACAAGCATATGAATTGTAATATATTAACATATTTGCATTTATACATGTGGAGATAGCTACTAGGAAAACTATGCATGAAATCTAATGAAAAAGACTCAGTTCAGCGTGTTCGCGTTCGTGTAGCGTTCGTAAACGCGTTCGAACGGAAATGAAACAGAATGCTCACGTTCGTATGGCGTTTGTTAACGCGTTCGAACGGAAATGAGACAGAATGCTCACGTTCGCATGGCGTTTGTTAACGCGTTCGAACGGAAATGAGACCTGACACATGATAAGGCAAAAACACATGCGCGTTCGAGTTGCGTTCGTAAACGCGTTCGAACGGAAACAGACCTGATGCATGAAATGGGACGCAATACATAAACACAAAATAAAAGGGCGCGGCGAAGTACTGCCATAAAGGTGACCTTTTGGGGCTCTTGATCTCTCAATGAGAGGACCTTTAGGCCAACATACTAAGCCTATGTGCGTCACATCAAACATACAAGAATAGAACCAATCATATCAACCAAGTATGCCCGATTGAACACATCTTACATCCAATCTGAACACACATCAACCGGCGCGGCAAAGCATCGTGGTAACGGGTTTTAACCCCTCCCCATAAGGGATCTTTCATTCCACTTACTAAGCCCATGCGCTTGATTGAACCATACATAAAAGATAAACTCAATAACATCAAACTAAGTATGCCCGATTGAACGTATCTCGCATCCAACCGAACACACATCAACCGGCGCGGCGAAGTAGTGGTCACAAGGTGGCCTTTCGGCTCTTTGTCTCCCAAATGGAGGACCTTGGACTAACTCACTAAGCCCACGCGCTTGGTTGAATCATGCATAACTAAACAACATATTGAATTCAAGTAAAGAAAACTAAATAAACAAAAGCAACGCAACAAAGAGAGATTGTGCCGTTTACCCAAGCGGTACGTGGAGTTGTGGCCCGAGTACAGATCATATTACCGTCCATTCGGAATCGGCTATGAAATTTATGTCCGGGTTTCCATCCGATATACCGCGAGAGAGTTGACACATCTCTCATTCATCCAATACCCCCAACATACATCATACACACAACGAATGCCACACAATACAGAAAATATAATCAAAATAAATGACCAGAAAATAAAATGAGAATAAGTGTGAAAGATACCCTCAGGTCTAACCTTTTAAGCCGTCTCTCGACTCGCGTTCCACGAAGATCGGAGGGGGGTAAAGCTCCGCAATTTTCTGGTCCACTGGTTCAACGTCCTAGCTCACTGCTTCGTTGTTTGCTTACGGTTCGAACTCCGTTCTGCTCCTATTCGGTCTCTGTCTTGCTGCTCACTGCACGGACCACCTGTTTTAACGTTTTCATAAACTATTCCAAGTTTGTGTGGGTTCTTAGTGCAATTATATGTGATTATTTTTAAGATTATCTATGCAATTTTTATGTTACTGTGTTTTTTAAGGATTTGGGCTGCTGTTAAGGTGATTTTGTTGTTGTTTGGGCGTGTAATACGGTGTGGTTTGTGTGGTAATTTTCGGTGGTGGAGGGCTGCTGTATAGGTGGCTGTTTCGGTGATGTGTGGGGGGTTTACGGAGGTAGTTTTCGGCTATGGAGGAGATGGTTGGGGGGTTCTTTTGTTCTCTTTTTTGTGTGTGTGTCAAGTGTGTTTTTCTTTTGTTTAGTCTTGGGTGTGTAGAGAGAGTCTAGAGAGATTTCGAGAGAGTTTGGGTGTGAATTATATGTGTCCAGGAGAGGATGGCTTTGGGTAGGGGTTGTTTAGATAGAAGATGTCTAGGGTTGACAGGGAAGGGATTTTGTGATTTAATTAGGATATGATTTAGTGTTAAACAAGGAAATCAAAGGATTGAGGGGGGGACAAAATATTTTAATTTAGGAAGTTGCAATATTTAATTTGTGTTGGTTTAGGAATACAAATATTTTATATTGGTAAATATCTTATTAGATTAGGAAGTCAAATATATGATTGGCTTTAATTGGTTAAGATTGATTTTAATTAGGCATATCTTCTTTTTAGTTTTGGTAAATATTTTATTTAATGGTAAATGGTTTAAATATTTTTTTTAATGTTTAATTTAAATTAATATTTATTTATTTAATTTGGGATGTGTTTTAGGCTTTGGGGAGCTAAATGGGCTGGGTGTGAGGCTAGCAGCAAAACCAGAATTACCGACACGTTCGAACGCTCCCTCGAACGCGACACGAACGCCCGCAATCTGTTTTCCGTTCGAACGAAGCAGCGAACGCAGCACTAACGAAGACAGTGAGCTTGTTTATTCTGAATTTCCCCTTCCGATATCCGTTTTCCCGCGGCTTTCGTGACTTAAAAGGTAGTGTCTCCAAAATGAGACTCATCATAGGGACTTATGTGTAAAAATGCAGTGCCTACAATAATATCATTGACTAAACGAATATTCGTATTCGATTCGTTTATTAAACGAATCGAATACGATCCTGATATTAGGATTCGTTTAATAAACGAATCGAATACGAATTCATCATATTTTGATTCGATTCGTTTAGGATTCGATATAAATTCGATTCGTTGATTTGTTTTGCCACCCCTATGCGTAATAAGCTTATTATCGGTATTTTAATTTTTTATGGCGGTGAAATGTTGTATTTGGTACTTTGGTTGAACTATTTGGGTTATAATTTGCTTGAACTATTGTTATTGTAATTTAAAAAAAAAAAAAAAAAAAAAAAAAAAAGACAACAAATTGTGTTAAATAGATGAATAACTATTGGTTCCATTCCATATAATCATGGTTCTAAAAAAGTTACACTTCAATTCATGCTCATTCAAAAAGAAAATATAGTTGTAAATATTGAGGCATCCCTACCTAACCATGGTGAAAAATATAGCATTGGCAATTTAGTGGAGGGTGACTTGAGTGAGAATAGCCCAGGAAAAAAATGTGTCATTGAACTAGATAGACATTACTCATAATCCGATTAAAAGTTGGTTGGTTAGCATCATAAAAGTGAAAAAAAAAATCTACATGTAGTCCTTTCAAATCTTTTAAAATCTAATAAATAAAAAATCCTGATTAAGAAAAATAAATTAATAAAATCTTGTAAATCATTACATTCTTAAATAGTCTTTTAAAATCCACTGAAATTATTTATTTATAAATAATCTTTTAGAATACACCCCTAAAAGTTGTTGAATCAGATGGAATAGGAAGGATTTAAACCTGATTTAGTAACATGGAATGGTCTGGTTTCTGGCTATTCAATTAGGAGCCAGGGTAAGGTGATTCATCAGACCAAAAAAATTCAGGATCCTAATGTAAATGTAGGTTTCAGGCAAATTTGAAAAGTGTCCATGTTTTTTTGAAGAAGAATACAAACAAAACAATAGCATCTTGGAATTGCATGATCATGGGGTTTGCCATTTATGGCCATGGGAAAGAGGCAATTTCACTTTTTCATGAAATTTTCTGAAATGCTGAAAGTAATTCAAAGAGCAGGACGGCATGCTGAAATGCAAAAGCATATATATATATATATATTTACAAAACAAGCAACAAAGTTGTGTACTGCTTTAAGAGGTCTCTAACCAAGACTCCATGAATCTAGAAGCTGGAACTAATAAAAGCAAACAACTACTTGTTAAAAAAAACATAAAATATTTACAGATATGACCATAATAACATCCCACCATGCAGAAAGACCCTGTCAAAAAGGAAAACAGTGAGAAGAGATCATTTGCATTCGTGGAGACTTTGCCGAAAGAACCTATATTTTTGGTACTAGAAGGATTTGGAAACGGAAAACAAACAAAAGCAAAAGCAGGCAGCATTAAGAGTGAAAGGTCTTGGAAGGAAAGAAAGAAAGGCACAGCTAGCATTGTGTTCAAAACTTCGGAGAATATGGGAGAACCACCTCCAACCAAATCTCTAAAAACTTCCCGGAACGTGGAACCATCAAATTATGCACAAACTATAGTACTTTTTTCAGAATCTGTTGACCGGTTCAGTTCGGTCCTGCACGGCCATCCTCTCAGAGACATCGGCCAGTGATTTGAGATTACACCTGATCAAGGCCTGAACGAAGTAGCATGTCTCATCCTCGGTGTTTCCTTCCGGAACATCTACTACAAATGACTCGATTACAAGTGTGCCGGGTCTTCCATCAATGACCTCCGGATGGACAGTCATGATTGAAGAGTAGTTCTACAAAATTTAACAAATAATAAGAAAGCTGGTTAGAATGATTTCACATGATACCATAATTTGAGTACACAGATTTAATAAAGGGAAATTTTTCAATATCACGACAAATAATTAAGGGTGTGTTTTCTAAAATAGTTCCCAACAACAACCTCTCGCAGATGCAATTTACTAGTATTCACTCAACATTAATCACAAACATAAACATCCAACCCATAATGGATTAAATTCCGGTGTTTATATTTTGAAAAATGACTAAGTAGGGCATTACTTAGTTTCATCAAAGTTAAAAATTATTTTTTCGTAGCTTTTACAACAAAAATAATATATTTATCTAGACCCGGTCACAGTTTCGGTTCCAAACCGAGAGGAACAGGCCAGTTCCGATTTTAACCAGTTTCGATTCCACAACCGTATTTTTTCGATTCGATTAGGATTCTACCCTAGCCGAACCAAGAAGAACCGGACGATTCCAACGGTTCAAAACCGTCCGGTTCCAACCGGTTCTACGGTTCCAACCAGAACCGTAACAATTTCGGCTGGAACTATTGCCAGCCTGCTGCTTTTTTATTTTTTTTGTTAAATAAAATAATTAAATTACCCTTAATAATATTAATAAAACAGCTAGTTTTAAGGGCAATTTAGGTATCACAAAAATAATACAAAAATGTAAAAATAGGGGGTCATATTTCATTTTTTCAACACATCAATTCTTTTATTCTCAATTCTCTTAATTTCTATAATTTCAAGCTCTTTTGTTTTATTTTTTATTTAATGTAATATAAATTCAAATTAATAAATTTCAAATCTCATTTTTATTTTTATTTTTAAAATAAAATTCAATTTTTAAATTAATTAAAAAACAGAACCGTTACACACCAATTCTCTTATTCTAAATTCTCTCATTTTTATTTAAATTTAATGTAATAGAAATTTAAATTAATAATTTCAAATTAATAGATTTCAAATCTCATTTTTATTTTTAAAAAATAAAATAAAATTTAATTTTTAAATTAGTTAAAAAAATCCAGAATCGTTCGGTCTGATTCCAGTTTCGGTTCGATTCCAGTTCCCGATTCCACATTCTTGTGAGACCGGAACTGAACTAATTCGATTCCGGATTATGGAACCATGAACCAAGAACCGGACGGTTCAATTCTGATTCCGAACCGAACCGAACCGGTGACTGGGTCTACATTTATCAGCCAAAATTCGAATGATATTCTTATCAAATTTTAGAAAAATAACTTTAACTATAACAAAAAGCTAACGAAATGAGTATGCTAAGGTATTTTTCAAAATATACAGACTAAACGGAAATAGGCATTTAGTCACCCACACCACAATTACATCATTTTAAGGAAAAATAAAAATAAAAATATTCCTTTTACGCCGACTTAGCTTCAGCTACACCAAACAGACAGGAGACAAAAATGAACCAACAAAAACATTCTCAAACTAGTAGTTAATATATATATATGTAAAAGTCAAAGGATTATACCCTGAGCCTGTGATCACCGCCAACGATTTTGATTCCGAGAATGTGCTCTTCATCATCAAGAAGTTCAAGCCTTTCGGTGCTGGTGGTTGCTGGAAGCCCAGATTTGACATTCACTTCTCTAACACTACCAATTCCAAGCTCCCCATTAACCACACACCTGCTTACGAATGGCTTGTACTTCTGTGGCTGATCAAATCGCCTCACCAAAGACCATACCTGTTCAATTAATCCCAATATAAGTCCAAAGAATGTAATTAGAAAAATATAACGAGATTTTGGTTTTTTTTTCTTCTCTTTCTCGGTTTAATAATGATGGAAAATATAACGTCAAAGTATAAACGTTTCACTGTTTCAGTTCGTGCATTTTCTCGGTAACCAAACATAAAAAAATAATAATAATAATAATAATAATAATCATGTTCAAGTCAGATCTGTAAGGAAAAATAAAAAAAAAAGTCAATTAAAATCAAACGGTCAGTTAGCGAGCAGAAAGAAATGATGGATAGATCGGACGGTAGACAGCGTAAAGTGAATTACGAGATGAACAGGAGCTCTGATGTGCTTGACGAGAGCAGAAGTACACTGCTTCTCTCTGGGCTCGTGCCTATGATGCCTCCGTATGTACTGCGCCTCCATCACACCGTACGCTTCACCACCACCGTTCATTTTGATCACACAAATCTCTCTCTCAATATGTAAATAAAAAAGATAAGCTGCTGGAGGTTTTGTGTGAAGTACAGGCTTTAGTTTAGCTTGCCTTTGCTCTTGTTGGGTTTGGCAGTCTATTAAAAAAACATTTAATACACCGACAAATTTATTTTTTATATTTGCCTTCAACCTATAAGCGTGGGCCCCATAAAACATGTTACTTCAGACTTATCCTCCCCCATTTTTTTTTTTAATGAAAATATTAATTGTTGAAATTTGTAACCGTCACAGGTTGGTTTCTTTTTGTTATTGTCACAGCCCAATCTTTGTTTCGATTTCAGGGATAAGCACTAACTTAAGTTAGTGGCCTTGTTTTTCCTTGTTTTTTTTATTTTTATTGTGTAATTTGAAGTCAATAACTGGATAGTGATTAGTGAGTGTATTTTGCAATTTTCATATCAAGTCATGGAAAATTCTGAATTTCAAATTGGGATTTTGGGATCCCACCTTATTTGATTTTGAATTATAAATATTTTTTTTTCAAATTACAAAATTTGATAGGAGCTTAAAATAATTTTTGTTCTCATTATAAAAACGGGATATCATTATTTCAAAATTGTAAAATCTAATCGAGATTAGGGATCTCATTTCTTTAGGTAATAATTTTTCATTTAATTAACTAAACTAGCTAAAACTTTTGTGTTTTGCCATAACGTTTATGTTTTGCAAAAAGGTCCAACTACTCTGAAATAAACTTCGAAGAATCTAACTTCTCTCGAATCTACAACGAAGTTGCAAAGTTTTAATTTTTAATTTTTTACTTTTTTATTTAAAACTTCGAAAATCCGAAAAACTAACTTCGGATCTCCAAAGTTTTAATATTTTTATTTATTTTTAATTCTTTTTTAAAATTTTTTAAATTTTTTATTTGAAAATTCAAAGATTCGATTATCATTAACCATAGATTCTTGCGACGGTAAAAAATTTAATGAAAATCGAATCGGATAATTCCGGTTTGATTTTGGTTCCATAAGAATATGGAACTGGGAATCGGAACCGGGCCGGACAATTACGGTTCGGTTTCAAGTTTTTTTTTTAATTACTTCAAAAATTTATTTTATTTTATTTTAAAATAAAAATGGGATTTGAAATTTATTAATTTGAATTTATATTACATTAAATTAAAAATAAAATAAAAGAGCTTAAATTTAATTTTTAAAAACTTAAGTTGCATATGTATTCTCTTGAGGTGAGATAAATCAAAACTCACGTAGTTCCATTATATTTTTTAAATAGTTACTCATCATAATTATTTACTCATTATCATTATCTATGTATGTTGTTGATCTTTCAGCTTCTGTTCCACTTGCACTTGCAAATTCATTGTCGAACAAGTCTCCAAAGTCATCGGAGGCATCTTCTTGTTGTCATATATCAGCTAGATCCAATCATCCATACATAATGGTGTTCTGAGATGAGCTTGTCATTTTTTGTTAATATTGAAGAATTATAAAATTAAATCAATATGATAAATTGAAGATGAGATAATTGAGAATGAGAGAATTAAAGAACTTCAGGGAATTGAGAAATTGAGAGAATTGAAAATTAGTGTGTTGAATAAATGAAATATATGACTCATATTTATATATTTTTGGATTATATTTTGTGATACTAAAATTGCCCATAAAACTGGCTGTTTTATTAATGTTATTAAGGATAATTTAGTAATTTCATATTTTAAAGTAGCAAGGAGCAATGGCTCCCTGTTTCCTGTGTGGCATGCCCAACAGCTACTAGCCGTTGGGACAAACTGTTCCAAATGCCAGGCTCTTAAGCCTACTGTTCCAGTTCCTTCAGTTCATTTGCAGATTCTCCCGTCAAAATATAGGATAGAACCCTAATCGAATCAAATAAATCCGATTTTAGAACATGATTTGGTTGGAAACAAAACCGATTAATTTTTATCGATTCGATTCTAATTTAAAATCGAAATCGTAATTGAATCTAATCGAATTGGGATCGAGATCCCACCCCAACCAAATACCAACCCTAAAGTCTAGTTATATTGGCTGATGTTAGGCTGACTTTTACTGTCTACAGGTACACATCACATTCATGATAAATTTTTTAAGAGGAAGATAATTATTGAAGCATAATGACATAAATGTCCCTGCAAGTTGCCTTGTTTTTTAATATTATTTTCTTGAATCATTTAACAAAAAGAAATGCTATAACTGCTTTCATTGTTCATTTAATGTGTGCATGTCAGAGTTTAATAAATTGCTTTGCACTCTCTCATATGGCCCCACTTTCAATTCTGCTATAAGTGAGGGTTTTCAATTGAAATCAACGGTGTAGATTGGTCCAAATGTCTCGTTGACGATAATGACGGACGTGTGGATTTGATTGGGCCACGTAGGCAAAGATCAATTCATCGATACATTTTTTTGTGATTAATTTATCCATCACTCGTCCACCGACCTAAAATAAAAAATTGTTTTTGTCATTTATGATCAAAATTCATTTTTTGTGAATTGAGGAAATTTTCTTGATTTTACACTTATCGCATTGATCTTATCTAGGGATGGCAATTTCGCCCACAAATTCATAAATCCGTAAAAATATATCCACAATGGGTAGGATTTGGTAAATATTTAAGCGAATTTGGTGCTGATTTGGTAATTTAAAACAAAACCCGCTGCGAATTTGGTGCGAGTTTAGTAATTAAGCAAAACTAGCGGATACCCACTGCGGGTATCCGCTACCCGCAAGTTTATTTTTTTTTTGTTTTATATCTTTAGAGTAAAAAAAATCTCTCATATAAAAGGACTCACTAACTTACAATTTTTGAATTGCTCTCTCTTAATATTTTTGAATTACTTTTGGTCATGGTTCAATAATTTTGATGATATGAATTTAACATAATGAATGATATTCAGCTAGTGATTCATTGATGTAATTGTGATAATATGAATTTGACATTATGTTGTAAATTTTTTAAACTTTTATTTATGTGTCATAATGTGCGAATTGTCAAATATTTTTTTTATGTTATGAAAAAATATCAATATTTAATTAAAAATATTATATTATTAAGAGCATAAGAGAATTCAATATTTTAAAAACCCGCAAAAAATCCGCTGGGTACTAGTGCAGGTTTGGTAATTTATTTTTATATGCGGGTGCGGGTTTGATAAAGAAAATTAAAACCCGCAACGGATATGGTGTGGGTTTGGTAATTGTTGTAAATTCTCTAAATATTAAATTTGGATGAATGAGGGTCATGTCCTTTTGATGGTGCCCTATGGGAAGGGCACAAACATGTAGGGACATGTCCTCCAAATTAAAAGAACACTCATAGGCTCCAAATTATGCATGGAAGAGGTATAACCCTTAGAGGGTTACACCCCAAACCAAAGGGTGCCCTTAAGACACCATTGCATGCCTTTATATATGAGTCTTTATGTTCATTCTAAGGATCTGATTCTAGGGATATGAATTTGATAAGTCTTGAGTCACATCATATTGTTTTTGGAGTCAAAAGAGAGATTACACCATTGTCCTAAGTTCAAGATCTTGTTAAGGAGTGCACCTTGAACAAGAGGAATCCAAGTTATCATGGGAGGACGTTAGCCACAAAATCCGTAGAGCACCGAGACAAAGCTAATAAGTTCTTAATAACAGAGACAACTCGACTTGGACTACAATTTTCCATAAGTTTTATTCATTTTCCCTAAGGGCACTCGTTAAGAATTCATTTAAGGAAAGTTTTGACATTATTTTTATGAGAAATGAAGAAACTGTCAAATTATTAATGACTTTTTTCTTTTTTTCCTATCAAAATTTTCCTTAATTGAATTGTCAATCATTAGCATTTCCATATATATATATATATATATATATATATTGTGTGGGATAGTGGGGGAATCATTTTCCCATTAATGTATCCACTATAAAAAGCACATTATTTTATTTTATATATTTGGCAGCCAGCACAAATACTACTATTGAGTTCAGAGTCAGAACCAAATATGAGTTGGCAAGAAAAAGTTCTCTAGCTCTTAAAAGCAGAAGGCCTCACGTGACATTCGATTGACGAAGACAATTGGTGTACAGAACACGAGTTTAAAGACTTCGTCTTTTTGTGCCATGTTCATAAGTTCATTTTTTCTGTGCCCCTCCACTTTTTGCACAAATTATTTAAAAATGAATCAGTGATTTCAAATATTTAAAGAATTATTAATTCAACCGATTGAATTGACTAAGTCATTAAATGCATAAATAATTTTAATTAAATATAAAAATATTTATTTATTTTTTATTAAAAGTTAGCGTAAAAATTTGACTGGACCAGTACACCGATTTGTCGATTTTGATAGAGTTTATATTGATTTTGACTAGTTCATGTATCCTTTAATTTTAAAGATTCAACCGGACCGAATTCATATCTGATTCCTGATTCAATCGATTCTACCAACCGATCCGATCCAATTTTCAAAATTATGCACAAACAATGCCAAATTAAACTTCAATGAAACTGGCCTCTGACCCTCACCAATTATTCAATTGGAGTCTTCACATGTTCACCTTTTATTATTTTAAAAATTGTAGATATCCGGATAAATATAGCTATCTAGAATATTCCCAAGTAGATTATATATGTGTAGAATTTTAACAACTTAAAAAAAAAAATTAAAAATTCAAATGCCTTTTTGAATCATTTTTTTTTTAATATCACACTCTTTTTGGATGCATATAATTTTGTGACTTCACATTATATGATATGAACAACAAAAACGACAAGCATTTCGAGATCTTTCATCGAATATCCAATCGCGAATAGTCTTCAACTAACCAAGTCACGTAACATCAAAGTTAGCCCGGATTTAATCGATTACTTGCAACCACCCAATTGAAAGTGAATTTTTTTTTTGGCCCATTTTCTTGAGAAAATATTTATTAATTTTCTTAATATTTATCACTAGCCTTTCAATCTTATATCTTTATAATATTAAGGTAAATTTAAAATAAAGTCAACAAATTTATGTTAACAAATAACAAGTCACTTATCTACGCGACTTCTCCATTACCCATTTCTTGCAACATATCCCGAGGCTGAGACAAAAGTTTGTAATAGGGTGGCTATTTTTTTTCCTAAGTAATAATAATAAGTTAAATACTTCATTATTATTATTATTTTTTAAAATAGAGAAAATTATGGAATCGGTCAATATTGTCATATATATAGGGGTAGCAAAATAAATTAACGAATCGAATTTATATTGAATTCTAAACAAATCAAATCAAAATGTGATGAATTTATATTCGATTTATTTATTAAATGAATTCTAATATCATGATTCATATTCGATTCGTTTATTAAACGAATCAAATACGAATATTCGTTTAGTCATTATATTATTTATTTACATTAATTCTTCATAAATATATAAATATGAAATATATAATTAATATATTTACTAAAAATAGTTCATTAAATATCCACAATATTATTTTTCTATGGTAATTAGCCATAATTTCTCGAATCTTAATTGAAAAATATCAATAAATAGTAGAAGAAAATAATAAAATGATTTTTAAACGAATAAACAAATCAATGAACTTAAATTCGAATTCGATTAGTTTAATAAACGAATTGAATCGATTTGACACATTTATTAAATGAATCTATTTTTTCAAACTTGTATTCGTTTTAAAGCGAATCAAATCGAACGAATAAACGAATCCTAACCCAAATTATCACCTTTTATATATATATATTTATATATATATATACAAAGTCCGACGATATTTTGATCTACTTGTATGTACATTAGAATAAAATCAATAGATTGCATGATTTCGGTGTTATTTTCCCTTCATTTTCTTTTTCTAGTGATTTTTTTTTTTAAAAAAAATTTTCTTTGAAGCTACAACGTGGCAATTGTAAGGTAAAAGTGTAAAACATGCACCCAATAAAATGAAAAGGTACCAAATGTTACGCCTAATAATGAAATTTAGGCAACTCATCCAATTAGATCGAGAATAAAATTGAGATGCCTTGTTATTGGACGACCAGACGCATAATCTCAATTGGCCCAAGTTAATGAGATTCCTTGCAAGCAAGGCCATTGATGCAATGTTCTGAAAAAGAAATACACAAATGTTCCACGAGAATCCAAATGGCAGCAATTTTATTGGCTAAATTTTGCTATTTAGTTCAAATATTTAGTCCATATAATTATAGTCGAAAAAAGTTGCAACCTTTTTCATCATGAACTATTATGTTCTCATTTTTAAACCAAGAAAATCAAGCAGAACCTGGACCCCCTACAAATGATTTCAAGATCTTACCAATTAGGGCACATTTGTTTCTCAATCGAAAAGAAGCCTAAGTTGTATTCAAAAAATGAAAACACAACAAAGAGAAGATAACTATGTGAAGTGCATGCATATAAGGGAGGACAGATATTAAAAAATGAAAACAGTTGGTTTCTCATGGAGTTTTTCCAAACCGATTGAAACTGAACTATCCGAAAGTAACTAAATCGATTCAAAAGTTTATTCAGGCTCATATTGATAATTTAAACCAATTCGGTCAGTTTGAAAAATAAATTGACTAGATCGATTTGGACTTGATTCAAGTGACGTCTTGGATCAATATGAATTTTGAACCCAAACCTATCCAAACTGACATTCCAACCCTGTGAAGACATCAATAATCATACATAATATGCATTATACAAACATATGGGACAATTTTCCAAAGCAAAATAAAATTCAAATATAGCCTAAACAGAAGGCTTGTAGCTCTATTAGTAAATGCATATAAATGGAAATCCTATTGGTATTTATCATCATTTTTTAAAGTATTTATTTTTACTAACCGATCACATCAATTTATTCATTACCCATATCCATTACCCATAAGGCCTCAATTATGATATGACAATTATCCAAAGTGACTTAGCGTTAAAATTTTCCAAGAACCCGCCAAGTTGAGCATGAAAGGAAAACAAAGTTACAAAATCTCTTTTCTGCGAAAATAGAAAGCTTATCTGGTCAATAATGTA